>JAADXI010000054.1:0-51109 GCA_023337615.1 Pythium brachiatum | reverse complement strand
CGGTCCAGCGCCGCGTCATGGGCTTGTTCTCGGACAGCAGCTCCGTCACTAGCGACTCCTCGACGCCTTCGCCTTCGCCTTCGCCTTCGCCTTCGCCTTCGCCTTCGCCTTCGCCTTCGCCTTCGCAGTCGCAGTCCGCTGTGGCTGTGGTGCCTACGTTTACGTTTGGGCCACGCCGCGCTCGTGACTTGGTGCCCACTGCGACTACCCACTTGACGCCTGCTCAAGGTGGCGAGTACGACTACGACTTGTGCATCGTCGACGCCGTGTCGCCGCGTCATCTGCCAGCGCGACGATCAGCCAATGGTACAGAGCGTGTTCCACTCGCCCCGCGTTTGGCAAACGCGTCCGCGGCTAGACTGCGTCGTCCCCTGATCTCATCCCACGATCTCAATCAGCCATCTTCACACCGGCAGCTCCCAAGGGATCGTCTGGAGTGGTCATCGGCCACTTTGGACAAGGTGATAACTCCCGGTTATTGGCTGGCAAGTTGGCTCGCTTGCTGCTGCAGCTGCTTGCTGTTGGCGTGTCATCTTTTCCTCCGCTCGCTTCGCAACGTCTCTGGTGGCGCCTGCAATGGTCGATGGCTGTTGCGGGTGGGAGTCTCTCGGTCTTTGGCTGGGAGATTCGACCGCTGGGGGTCTCGTTGTGGAGCAAAGCAAGGGGATCGACAACAACCAGCACACACGTGAAGGAAGGCTTTTGGCGTAGTGTCCAGCGGTCATGTGCTGCTGGATACATGCAGTCTCTCGGTCATCGGCTGGGAGACTCCGCCTGGCGATTGATCAGATCAGATCGGATCGAATCGGATCGGCAGCTCAGGCTGCTCGTGGCCTTGGCTCACTAGGAGCACGCATAGTATCATACTGAGTGAACACATCTTTTGAGATCTCATCGGATATCCTATCCGTAGTGTTTGCGTTCTCTTCTTGTCCATCTTGGACTGTGTCTTTGCTTCCAGATCGATTCCGGGCCTTCAAATGACCTCAGAAGGATACTACGTAGTACTTTCCATGCTTGGTACAAGCGAAAGCCTAGATGGATACTGTATTTGCGGGCGTTTACTACTATTAATACGTAGTACGTCTTACGGCTGAGTATTGCGTGGTGAAAGTGCTGTTCTCAAGGGGAACTTGTATGAGTGTAGTACGCAGAACGATGCAGCGGGTGCAGGAAGTGATCTCCCTGACCTAGGCTTCTCCCACATCGGCTTCTCCGCCAGATGAAGATGAAAATAGAGATGCTGTCGGCTGACAGATCCTCCAATGGAGACTAGGCTTTACGACACACCAGAGAGTGCTTTTGCTGGTGTTTTGTTTCCGTTGGTATTGTTGGTGTTTTGTTGGTTTTGTTGGCGTTTTGTTGGTGTTTTGTTGGTGTTTTGTTGGTGTTTTGTTGGCGTTAGGCTTAACTGCCTTGGTTTGCCTTTCTCGAATCCCGTGCAGCTACATTGAAGGGAATACGACAACTACTAGGTAATACCAGACTTGGTTTACAAGTACTGGCCGCGGATCTCATAGTAGCGGTCGCGCACTGGCTGCTTGTACGCGAACGGCACGATAGCGTTGATGCGGCTCTTGATCTCCGGTGTGATCTTGGCCACGTAGGGCAGCGCACTCAGGTTCTCGTCCAGCTGCGCGACGTTCTTGGCGCCTAGCAGCACCGTCGACACGTTTTCATTCGACGCACACCACGCCACGGCGAGCTGCGCGAGTGAACAGCCCAGCTCTTCGGCGATCGGACGGAGCTGTTCGACCTTGGCGATCAACGCGTCCACGTCGCCCACGATGCTCGCGAAGAACTGGTAGTAGAACTCGTTCGAGAACCGCGTACCCTCCGGGATACCGTTGGCGTACTTGCCCGTGAGCACTCCGTAACCCAGAGGCGAAAAGGTCGTGAGGCCGAGCTTGTACTTCTTGTACAGCGAGTTGAAGTCCACTTCCACCTTGGAGCGGTCGAAGATGTGGTAGCGGGTCTGCTCCACGATCGGACGGATCAGTCCAAGACGGTCGGCGATCTCACAGGCCTCGAGGATGTCCTGCTCCTGCCACTCGCTCGTGCCCCAGTAGAACGCCCAGCCTTGGTTAATCACGAAGTTCATGGCACGCACGACCTCTTCAATCGGCGTGAACTTCTCTGGGCGGTGGCAGAACAGAACGTCCGTGTACTCGAGCCCCATGCGCTGGAGCGACGCCTTGGTGCCTTCGATGATGTGCTTGCGGCTGAGGCCCTGGGCATTTGGTCCGGAAGATTCCATTGGAGACGGACTGGGCTTGGTTCCCAGGAACACCTTGGTGGAGATCACGAGATCCTCGCGCGTCCACACCTTCTCATCGATACCACGCTGGATCACGAGCCCCACAGCACGCTCCGACGCGCCGAGCCCGTAGAACTCGGCGGTGTCCCAGAAGTTGATGCCGTGCTTGAAGCCGTGGACGAGAATCTCGTAAGCAGCGTCCACTTCCGTGTCGTTCTGGACCATGCAGCCGAAGCCGAAGACCGAGACGAGAAGACCCGAGTTGCCGAGGAAGCGGTACTTCATACTGGTAGCAGGAGACGCCATGGTGAAGCGTGGAGGGAGACAGAGTAGGACGCGGTGGTGTGTGTTTGGCAGCGAGAATTGGATTGTGATGAGAGGATCGCGAAGGATTGCAAGTGAGCTCGTCACCCACGGGATACGCAATCAGATGGATAGAATGATGGTCGGATGGTAATTAGGCTAGCCCAGGAGCGAAGGAACCATGAGAAAGGCGGACGCGATGCTAATTTCGTTCTCAGTCCACTGTCCCATCTCAAGTGCACTTTCAAGTTGAAGTTGCCTACAATGATCTGTGCTTCAGGCAAATCGGGATCGATACTGTGCAACAGTCCACGAAGAACAGAGCGATACTAAACAATTGGTAATTGTGCTCGATTCTTCCATTTACAATGACGGGCTTACTGCAACTCCAGCGCACGGACGTGACATGATGGCGCGCGTGAACGTGCGTCTACTGGCCTACTTGACCTCGGCCGAGTACTTGGTGACAGTGAGCTTGGCGTTCGTGCCGACGAATGGCTCAGTGCCGCACTGCACTGTCTTGAGGTACTGGGTCGTCGGAAGGCCTTGGTTCTTGGTCAAGTAGTTCACGAACGCCGTGAGATCACCAGAGTACTTGGTGATCTGCTTGGTCGCGACGAATGAAAACACGGTCATGGCGCCGTTCGGACCCTTGAAGAGGTTGAAGTCGGCGCCGCCAGTGCTAAACGTTCCAACGGCCGTGCCAGTGCTGGAAATGGGACCCGCACCACCGAGAGCCGCCAGCCAGATCATGATCTCGTACTCCTCTTTGCCAGTCGGAGTTGAGGTGGTGAAGAGGTCGTACGCCACGTTGGCGACAACCGATCCCGTGGACACGTACGAGTACTCCATAGTGGACTTGATTGACTTGACGTTCTTGAGCTGCACAGGCGTGAACTGGACGGCCACGTTCGCGAACGACTTGACGTTGTATGGGCCACCAGCCCACGAGTACGACGTGTGCCACGCGACCTTGCTGCCACTTGCCGAGTCGAGACCGGTGCACTGGCTGCCGGACGACGCTGAGCCCTTGCCCCACAAGTTGTTGTACAGCGTGTAGTTGCCCGTAGTCGTCAACCCCCACTGGTCACAGAACTCGGCTGCGGAAGCGATAGGTGCAGCAAACGCAGCCAGAAGGATTGAGGCAACGATGAGCTTCATGGTGCAGCTTGGTGGAGGACGTGCGTGGCTTGCGAGGCGAATCCGGAAATGACAGTTTGCCCAAGCCTGGCGTCTTCCTCGTGGCCAAGTGGCTGCCGAGCTGGAAGTCGAGATCTACTACGCTCTGTGGCTGCGGCTGACTGTCAGCCTGACATGGTGAGGGGTGCAAGATCTTGGCACTGCTTCGAGCAATCCTTGAAGAGGAGGTGAGGCAAAGGATAGCAGGATCCACTTGCGTGCCTAATGACACGGTGGAATCATCTCCTTTACATCTGGCAAAGGATAGTGAGTGCAAAATTTGCACTGCCAATTCTACCAGCACGCATTTCGAGACTCTTTGCGTCGTGATCATCTCTGATAAGCTTCTAGAGAACCAAAATTTGGTGTGCCGATTAGCTGGGCTGGGCCACCATCCTCAACTTGGCGACCCCCACCGGGGGGCCCCCGTGCAGTAGTCGGCACGGATTGTCGATGGGCACCCGAAGCCGCGTCTGCCCCGTGTACAATACTTGCGTGTGGGGCCAGCAGGGTGTACAGTAGCGCCATGACTGGTGGACTGACGACCATAACTTCAAGGTGATGGATCGATCACAGCTCAACTGCGCCAGTCACAACATCTTTTGAAGGAAGATCATTGGGATTTGTTCAGCATAGAACTTCACACAGCCAGTCGCAGTGGCTGCTTGGGTCTCATTCAAGGCTCGTTTATGTGAAAGTGGAAGTTGACTGCAGAGCAAGCAGCAGCGCACCAGCACTCGGCAGCTTGATCTTGCGTAGGATCGGGTCCAGAACTGTGGCGTCGATTGCGAACTCTGTGGAACGCTGGGTGGGCGTGGTGAGGTCAACTTGAACTTGCACAGAAGGCCTCCCCAGCAATCTGGAGCTAAATATTTCCGAGGCGATCTTGCATGCTGAGCATGCTGCGCGAGCTTTCCAATCGTGTGTTCCTTGTGGATGCTGATGAAAATATCCATCGTCTCTAGCAGTCTTTGGCTTGCACCTGTTGGTCGGAAGTACTACGTAGTAGCAAACGGTCCGTCACGTTGTTACAATTTGCAGCGCCTTCAAGCAGCGGATGCTTGTGTTGGCGCTGCAAATCAAAGAAGGGGTCCATCAATCCACAGTGGTAAAGTGAGCAGAGCACATCAATTTTCTCAACTAGGATACTCACACTTATACAAATTCGCGCACCTGCTTGGCAACACGATAAACTCTTCTTCCAGCGTTCACGCTATCGAGTTGCAGACAACTACAAAAGCTGGATCTTCTCGCTTTGGGAGCCCAAAGAGCCCGACAGTGCGACGGCCATCCCAGCAAACGCGACCAGACTGGCGCCCGTACGCACGCTGTGGAGGTTACCCCAACGCGCAAGGCTCTGGGTCAACCACTGGTCGCCTTGCTTCGCGCAGTACTCGGGGTCGATCAGTTTCTTGTTGAGCTTCATCATGGTGACCATAGTGTACGGAATGATCGCCGCGATCGTCGTTCCGCTCACGATCCACAGAGTCGAATTGGTGGTTGCACTGGTGCTGATCGCGCGTTGCTTCCCAAGAACGCCAGTCGTGATGGCCGCCACGCCGCTGATCCCGGCCAGCGAGGCCTGCAGAGGAGCCGCCGAGCCAAACATGAGACGGAAGAATGCTGCGCGGGAAGCACTTGGCATGGCAGCGGCCTGGAGCGCCGGATGCTGGACGGCGGTGATGTACATGGCGCTGCCGGCGAAGAGCCCAGCGGCAGTCGTAGCCGCGACGACGAGCGTGGTCTCGGTGGAGGGCATGGTACTGTAGTTCACTTGTCGAGAAGTTGGGAAATGGCACGAGAGAAATGTGGATCCGCTCACCAACCGTCGTTCCTTCAACCGGACGGAGCATCATCACGTATCATCACTCGGGCAAAAGATTATGGTTAAGGGAGGTTGACCCCCTCCCAGACTGTACTGCACCACGTCGCAGAATTTAGATGTTCACACGTCGCAGCTTTTAGATGTTCACACGTCGCAGACACGGATTGGCCAGGAACAAAGCCAATGTACATGCTTCGGCACGCAGGACGCCGACCAAGTCAAGCACGAAGCCCCGCAAGCCGGCCCCGAAGTTGGCTATGCAGCGCAATATCAAGATCCAAGAGGAGCTCAAGACAAACACTGTATTGTATAAACTTTCTACGATGTGTTCTCTACGTTTGAAGGTCTCGCTCCTTCTTTCTCACACAGGGCCGCTGTCGCTCGGCGCTTGCTCTGCTTGTTCTGCCTCCACAGGCGGACTCTCGCGTGTCTCCTTACGGGTTTCGATCCAAGCGAACAAAAAGAGTAGCAGACACAGAGCCACAAGAAGGCCAATGATTCCGCACACGACGTAAAGCAGAATCCACCAGCCGCTTTTGTCAGTCTGCTCCTTGCATGACATGAGAAACGGTTGCGAGAGATCGGATGTGTTGAGCGGCATGGAGACATCGATCGAGCACTTGAGCTTGCCGGAAAACGACGTCGCGTACGTCAGGCGGCGCGTGATGTGCTCGGACAGTGCTTGCTGGGACTCGGCCATGGTGTCGTCGGGTGAAGAGGCGAAGCGGCAGAGCTGTTGGACTGCTCAGTGCGACGCGAAAGCGGAAGTACTGAAAGGGTCGGTGCCCGTGCACCGAATATCCGATACAGTACAGGTTGACTGGATGGCCGAGGTGTATGGTACGGCAGCAGTAATACGCCATGAACCCACGCCCGGCTTGGGTGTGGGTGCGAACATCTGCAACTGAAACAATCCTCTGGTATACCGGTACCGGTACTACTAATCGCCTGGAGGAACAGGCGCCGTGTCGTGATCCGCGATGGTGAACCACGAACACGCACTCGTTCCGAGACATGGACTGCAACGTCCTCTTTCGATGCATTGATGGCAGAGAGACAATACTACAGTATTCCAGACTGAGGAAAGATCACGGTATTATAATAATGTACCACGTCTCAGATTTGTGTGGTCACACGTCGCAGACAGATACTTGCATCACTTCTAGGTGATCATGCGCTACTTCCTATCAATCGGTCGCTTGTATAGGAGTTGAACTGAGCTGAGGAGTTGGTTTAATGCTTGTGTATCATAATACGCAGAATGATTCGCACTTGAGGCACTCGCCCCTCACCACCGATGGTTGTTGTTACACAAAATCATTGCGCGCCGCTTCTTCTGCTGCAATACGCCTTTGTTGGCGCGATTTCTTCAAGGAATCGATGCCATCGCGCGCCCAGCCTGCATGAACTATAAGCACGAAAAGACCAATACATCCGCACACGATGTACAGCACAATCCACCATTCACTGCTGTCGGACGGCGTCTCGCACGTCATGAGAAATGGCTGCGAGATATTGGAGACGTTGAGCGGCATGGACGTCGCAGGGCTCGAAAAAAATGATGCCTGAAAAATAATTTTCTAGTGGATTCGAAAAATTGTTTATTCGGAGCTGAAATCCCGGATAAGGCATACTTCGAAGTAATGTATTTTTACCAATGCCAAATCAACATAAACAATTTTCTGGTCATCGAAACTTGCTGTCATTTTCAGTGTGAATTGGGCTAAAACCCCTTTTCATAGACCAAATATTCCTAGAGCATCATTTAGGGAACCTGTTGTTTATCATGCATAATTGATTTTCTGCTGTGGCGAGAACAAATCAATAATTCATCCAGAATTTTCCAATCCCGAATAAAAAATGCAGATTGTCGACACGTCCAGGACGTGTCGATCGTGCACTTTGAGCTGGCCAGAAAACGACGTCGCGTCTTGGAGGCGGCGCACGACGTGCTGGCTCAGAGAAGGCTGGAGGTCGGCCATTGTGTCGGCGGGTGAAGCGGCGAAACGGAGATGCTGTTGCGATGGCCGGAAGAACGGAGAGAGATTGGAAATGATTGAGCGATGGCATGCTTTGCAGCAGAGGGATTGCAGGCTCAACCACACTCGAGCTATCTACTCAGTTGTAGATCTCATAACGGACGCGCGAACCGAAAATTTATGACTCAAATAGAAGGACATTTAATATACCTGTGCTGATGTTTGTGTATTAGCGCGTCAAGTACGTTCAATTGCTTCCAGCTCTTATCATGATCGATCGATTGCTGTGTTTGCGTTGGAGTTCGACTTGGCTTGGTATGTGGAGACGTGTCCATCGTACGAAGGCGTACTGGCACCATACTCGACCTCTTGGGTCTTGCTCCGGACAGGAGTCCTGAGTTGTTACTTATACAGCCTCGTTGCCTGCCGCTTTTTCTGCGGCCAGACGATTGCGCTCGCGCGCCTCCTTCCTCGAATCTCTCCACTCGAGCAGTGTCCCAAGGAGAAACAGAAACACAAAAATGCCGATGCATCCGCACGCGATGTACAGCAGCACCCACCACACGGTGTTGTCGGACGGTGATTCACACGACATGAGGAACGGCTGCGACACATCGGAGACGTTGAACGGCATGGAGGCGTCCATCGTGCACTTGAGTTTGCCCGAAAACGACGACGACGACTGTGTGTACAGCCGTCGCGCGATGGGCTGCTCCGCTGCTTGCTGGGGATCCACCATGGCGTCGGCGGGCGGAGAGGCGACGCTGCTGCTCTGGCTGGAGGGCGCGCGAAATCGGGAATGGCAAACACGTGGTGTGCTACATAGCTGTGGAGAGGTGGCATGAACAGTGTAGTGTACCCACGCGTGGGTGGAAATCCACTGCAACCGAAACGTCGTCGAATGTCGCCACTTCGAAGAATGAAGTCGCGTTGCACTGGCGTTGAAAGCGCCAATCGGATCCCCTGGCGGGCCGAGGGATCGGGGAAACGATCTCTGCACACAAGCGAAAGGAGAATCGAGCCACTCTGCTCGATTGGAATCCACAGACGCCTGGCCCTGTGTGAAGTTCACATATGGCCAGACCTCTGTGCATTCCAATCAATTCCACACGGCGAGCTTCCCTGCACGACGAATGAGCTTGGTTTTAAAATGCAAAGGGTGTTCGTGGTGCATCTGCAACTCACTCAGTTGACGAAGTCCCGAGGAGATAAAAAACACTCAGTCTGCCGGATCGAGGAGCTCCATTTTCGCCCCCCACACACAACCAGTTGCTCTGTGTCTGATTCTACTACCTCGTAATCGAATACCCGCCCTAGATAGTGATTACCTAATTCGGTTATCTTATGGTATGAACCTGCTATAGCGTATATTCCGCTTGTTCACTAAACCAGTGAGGGGAAACGTTGGGGGTTGGTCGAAATCCGCAAAGTGAAGTGTCGGCCACGTCGGCAAGAAAGCGAACGAAGCGACCGCCACCCCCGTGACGACCACGCCGCCATACGCGTAGACAAACTCCACGCGCGATCCAGAGACAGCTACGCGATGGGCGAGACGCTCACGGTCCGGTACGTGTGGTTACTAACTCCCAACGTCGGCTGAGAGCCGAGCCATGGCCGGTTAAAGCCACAGCCTCAACTGACTTGTCGTGCAGGCTCTTTGTGTCTACACAGACGTACGACATCCCATGCGATCCGCGGCAGCCAGCGCGCTGGCTGCTGCAGCAAGCCAAGAATATCCAGCGCACGGCGCTGACGTCGCAGCAAAAGGCCCAGAGACGCGAGCAGCAGCAGCCGCGCGAGATCCAGGACGAGCTGGAGGTGCTGTACAACCGCACACGGCGAGTGGGTACGTCGCTGTGATACCTATAGTAGTTCTATCGCAGTAGATATGCTAATAGTGTCTCCTGTATACTAGTGATCAATCTGGATGAGCCGATTGGCCGCAGCATCTCGGCGCTGGACGTGATCGACGCGCGCACGCTTCGACAGACGCCGGACACCACCACGAGTTCTCTGTTTCCATGGCTCAACTCGTACTCTGGTGGTCCCAAGGTCCACGACGAGAACCTGAGCTCGGGTAACGGCCTGTTTTTCCAGCAGCTCTACGCGTACACGCTGATCGGTCGCCGTACGCCACAGACAGCGTCTCAGCGTCGCGAGAAGCAGAAGCGCGAGGACTTTCTGGATCTGCTCAAGGCTTACGTCGTGGGTTCGTTCCAGGAAGACCAGCCGCAGATGATGGAGGTGTCGTACGCGTCAAAACACCACCAAGGAGCGTACAACAACGGATACCCAGTCAAGACTCAGCAAGAGCAGCAGCAGCCGACGTACTACACGCGTCCCGTGACGCCAGCAGCGCCTCCAGCCAACTCTGCAGTTAACCACAGCACGCCAACGCCTGCGAGACGCGCGTCGGACTTCCCCACCATCAAGGGTTTCTTCTCGTCGTCGTCCACGACTGCGCCAGCGCCCGCGACGCCGGTGTCTGTGAGGCGAAAGATCGAATACGCGGACCGCGACTCGGACTCGGGCTCGGAACACAATGACGACAACTTTGCCCAGCGCATGATCTCGCTGGTCGGTGGTGGTGACGTGACGCCGTCGCGTGGCACGCGGACATCGCTACCACCTCCTAGTCCGTCGCCTCCTTCGCTCATGGGTCCGTCGGGGACGCCCGGGCGCCGAGCTACGACGGACGGGTCGGGCAATCTGCTGGACGAGATGGAGAGCGTATTCGACGTGGTGTTCAAGCAGCAGCAGATCGGTCTGAAGCTCGCGATGGACGAGTACAAGCAGTACGCGATCGTGAAAGAGTGCCTGCCAGGCATGGAGGCCCAGTCGTATTCGGAGATCCAGAGCGGCGTCGTGGTGCTAGCTGTGAATGGCCAGGAAGTCAACGGCCTGGGCCTCGCACGGCTGCTGTATCGATTGCGGGAAGTGCCTCGCCCTGTGGTCGTCCGCTTTGGCCGCATTGCCCAGCGAGGAGAAATCGAGGAGCGACAGAAGCGCGTCGGGACGTGGGGCTGATCCAGCCACGAGCCACAACCCACACACACCATATTCATGAGGTACACTCTCCAGTAGTAGTATTTGTTGCCCCCTGCCGTCGGACGTCTTCTATTCTCTTGCTTTGATAAAATGATATTCGTGCATGGAGAGACCATTTGCATTTAGTTTACCCAAAATAGTGGTGTCAGACTTACCCAATCTAAGCTCCTACTGGTTTCCCCGCGTCACTTCAAACGCATTGGAGCTCTTGATGCGAATGGAGCTGCCCATGAAGCGGCCGCCGCTGTTCGTGGCCGACGACAAGTTCCCGGACGTGATCGCGCAGCTCCAGAAGCGTGGATGGACTCGGTTCGCGCACGAGTCGTTCCCCAAGTTCGCGCTCAAGTGGTCTAACTACGCCAAGATCGCGTGGCCGCGTGTGGGCCGCGAGCAGATCGTCAACCATTTCCACAACGCTGTGGTGCTCAGTCGTAAGGACGCGCTGGCTCAGAGACTGTACGCTAGTGGTGGTGATGTGGACGCGTTCTATCCACGGACGTTGGATCTGCAGACGCCAACGGCGCGCGAGAAGCTGGCGGCGTGGGTTTTGTATGGGAAAGCTGTCGGGATCTTGCTCCTCACCATGGAGACGCACTGCAAGACAGTGACTGGAGCCAGTACAGCGGTGGAATTCATAAAGAAAGTGCTGGCTGTGGACGATTTCTTCACGTTGTGGGCACAAGAGCTGGATCTGTCGGCTCTGGATGTGTACAGCGATCGTTGGAGGGTTTTGCGAGGCCGTGAGGAAGATTCTGATAGAGAAACGTGTGAGCTGACGGAGATCACGGGTATAATCGAGCAGCTACAAGCGCTGGATGCTCAGATGCACTGCATACAAGCCGGACGTGGCGACGTGTGGATCTGTAAGCCGTCCAACCTCTCACAGGGCCGAGGCATCCACTTGCTGAGTGACTGGGACGCGTTGATGCAGATTGGCGATCCAGAAGCGCGCGACGACGGCCAGGAAGAGAAGCGCGCGGCGTGGGTCGCACAGAAATACGTGGAACGACCGCTGTTGTTACAGAGTGGCAAGCACAAGTTCGACGTGCGGCAGTGGGTGCTCATCACGGCGCTCGAACCGCTGACGATCTACTGGCACACGGACAGCTACCTGCGGTTCTGCTCGCAGCCGTTCACGCTGGATGACGCCGCACTGGGTGACAGCTTCACGCATTTGAGCAACTACTCGATCCAGAAGAACGCGCCGTCGATGGCAGAGGGAGATCAAGCAGAAGGATCCTCAGCAGCAGACAGTATGTGGCACTCGCGACAGTTTGCAGCGTATCTACGGTGCGTTGTACACTGGCTTCCTACAGGTGTTAGAAGCTTCTTGGTGCACTCATGATGGCTGATTTACACAGGGAGACCCACGGACGAGACGTCTGGACGGAGACCATCGTGCCTCAAATGCAGCACGCAACGCGAAGAGCGATCGAGGTGGCACTACCGGAAATGAGCCAAGTCGGGGTACGTTTGTAGTACTGCTGTGGTTACGCGTGGCATCGAACTAACAGTATCTTTGTGAGGTTAGCGTGGGTTTGAGTGGCTCGGCATTGACTTTTTGATCGACGCAACGCTTCGTGTGTGGCTTCTTGAGGTCAACGTCAGTCCGGACGTGAGCCGCAGCACGCCAGTGACAGCGGAGCTCGTGCCAGAGGCGACACGAGGCGTCCTCGACTGTGAGTTTCCACTGCTCTTGTAGTTATCTCGACATGTGATCACCACCCACTAACGAACGATACGCTTGCTACGTGCAGTGGTTCTCGGACCGGCGACAACCGGCGGCGATACGGATACCTCAAGTGGATGGGTGAAGATGGCGCCTACAGCAAGTTAACCTTTTCGGCGAACAGGAACCAACGTAATTCTCTATTCTAACTCGATCTGTCTGACTTTACTTGGCGAATTCATCGGCTCAGCGTCTTCGTTGGCGCCCGAGTAGTTCCTCTCACCGCCATAGTCGGTTTTGGGGTCATGCCATTTCCTAGACTGTTGCTTCGCCTCGTTTGCCTCGCGTTCCCAGCCTCCGCAGATCTCGCCGACGATTTTCCCGTCGCCTTTTCACGTGTGCGGCGCTTGGTTTCGATCCATTTCGTGCAGAGCCCGTTGCTGTAGCGTGGGCACGTAAAGAACGGCGTGTATTTCGCGGTCTCTTGTGCTGATTCACACGGGAAAATGCGCTCAAAGTGGCCCAGGCGCTCCATTTCGTCCTCCATGTCATGCAGCATCGTCCAGTCGCTCGCTGTGAACAGCTCGAGGTGTTTCTTGTCGAACACGGGCGTGTTAGCGTCGTGGACCAGCTCATGGAGCTGCTTGTTCACACTGGCGGTGCGTGTGGACGTCGATGAAGATGCTGATCCAGGCCCAGTGTTGTTGGCTGTAGTAAAAACCTCTGGGATAATACCACCAGGCAGCTCCTCTCGCGCCACAGGCACACCGACCAAGTGGAAGATGTCACTCAGCAGCAGTCCTTTCACGCGCTTATCAAGTGGCGATGCGGCCATGAGCGACGGCGACACATTAACCTCTATCAACCAGGGCGTGCACTCGTCGTCCAGCATCATGTCGAAGCCAAACAACTCGAAGCACTTGATGTTCTGTGGGCGGAAGCCCTTCACGAACTGGTGCATTAGCGGCGTCAAATGGGCCTCTGCAGCGATGATCGTCTTGCGGATCACATCTTTGATCTGTCCCCTCAGCACGCTGCCATCGTCGACGACTCCTGTCGCCTGGAGATGCTGGAGCAGCGCACTCATGCTCCACTTGTTTCCCAAATTTTCACTTTCAGCGTCCGTATTCTCGACAAAGTTTTTGTTTTTCTTGTTGATCGAGTAGTTGGTCAGATGCGCAAACCGGTTCTTGGTGTTGGCGAGTGAGTACGGCGTCGTACAGAACCGTGTGAGCCCTTCTTCAAACAGATAGATACGCAGCGGATCGACGCTCGTGACCAGCACGTAGATGCGAAGGTCGAACTTGAAGCCGTCGACCAGCAACGGATTCGCCAAGTACTTTTGCGCCACGTACTTTTTCTCCTTGTTGTCTCTGTTCGTGAGAAACGCGTCCACGTCTTTGGCTGGGACCACACGAATGCCTCGTCCACAGGCCGCTGCTGGTGGCTTGAGGATCCACAGTGACGTGGGTGATCCGTCGGTGGCTCGCTTGAAGGCGTCGAGGTGGTCGGGCAGCGTGAAGCCTTCGGGGAAGAACCCGTAGCTCGCACCGAACCTGCGCTTGCAGGTCGAGAGCGTCTTCATGAGTCGGTCTTTGCGGCCAATGACCCACGGATCCGGGAAGTGGCTGAACGCCTGGTGCGGCTTGAGCAGTCGGAACTTGTCTCGGGCCATGTGCTTCGCCCAGGCCACATGCCATCCACTCCAGCGTTTCTTGGTGCGTCGCAGGCCGGCGACAGCGAACGCGTTCTTCACACAGTTGCGTTCCCAGTGGGTCTTGAAGAACAGCTCGCAGTCCGAGGCGCTGACGGCCACCAGGCGATTGGCCATGGACACAGGCAGCTCCCGCGTGGCGTTGAGATGCGACGGGTAGTCAAACCACACAGTCGGTGGGCGACTGCGTGGATCGCAGCGGCTGAACAGCAGCTTCACCTCGCTCGAGAGCTCGCTCTTGTCGCTCTTGTGGGGCTTGTCAGCACTGGCAGCAGTCTCATCATCTCCGTCATTGTCCTCGTCGCCATCCTCCTCTTCCTCCTCATCGTCGGTATCTTCTCCGTCATTTTCCTCATCGTTTTCTTCCTCCTCATTGTCATCATCAACGTCTGGAACTCGTCGCCGTGTAGCCGCGCACTTTCCTAGTGGCGACGTCTTCTTCTTCGGCAGTAGCACCCCATTTGGCTTGGTTTTCACGGGCTTCACGCCCGCTCTTTCAGCGCGCGCGTCGCCTGTGTCATCCTGCTTGGTGGCGTCCTTCCCAGCGTCCGGATCGATGCGCAGCAGTCGTCTCCGCAGCCGCAAGCGCGTCTCCATCTGCCGACGGTAGTGCACGAGCGCTCCTCTTAAAGCCGCTTGCCCAAGCGCCGTTGTATCACCAGGGACCGCCGCGGCGCGAGACACCTCCTCCGCTTCATCAGCTGTCATTGTCCCATGCAACTGAGACCCAACAGCCACCAAAATGGGTACTCTCCTCCACTTCAGCAATTAATACAGTATTAATTTAAATATCACCGCCACTGCGTGACGCTCTTGCGCTGCAGCTTCTTCTGCTGCTCCACGCGCTGTCTATCGGCTTCGATGGTCACTGCTTCATTCAGCAGCCACGTGAATCCGTTCGTGGGACTCACGACCGGCGCCTGGGGCATCACGCGTCGCGCGTCCGGTGCGTCGTGGAGCACAGCGAGCTCCAGCACGTCGCGTAGCAGACGGCTCTTCATGTTGCGGTCGTCGGCCGTTGTGGTCGTGAGCGACGGCGACGCGTTCACCTCCACGAGCCACGGCTTCAGGGTGTCGTCCACGATGATGTCGTAGCCGTAGCACTCGAAACAGTGCGTGTCGTTGATGATCACGTGCTGGACGGCCTTGAGCGAGTGGAGCATGACAGCGTAAATGTCCTGCAGCAGCTTGTCGCCCGCGCCAGGGCCACGCGTGGCCTCCACGTACAGCAGCAGGTTCTTGATGTTCCACTTGCCGCCGTGGTTGCTGTTGTACTCCTCGTTGTTTTTCTGGACCGCGACGTTCGTGAGATGCACAAACGGATTGTCCATCGCGTCCACATCAGACGAGTACTTGACGTTGCAGAACCGAGCAAAGCCCTCGCGATACACCAGCGCCTGGAGCGGACGGTACGACAGCACGAGCACGTACATCCGCAGATCAAACTTCTTGCCTCCCACAAGCAACGGGTTCTCGATGTACCGCGATACTACGTAGCCTTCTTTCATGGGCATGTTCCCCGTCGTGCTGGTTGTGGCTGTCCAGCGCTGGTTCTGCGTGGCCCACTTCTTGGTCTGGGACAGTTTGTTCACAATAAAGATGCCTTTACCCTGGGCCTTGGAGCACGGCTTCATGATCCACATGGTGTTTGGATTGCGTCGGAACTCCTCGACAAACAGCGAGTAGTCCGCGGGTAGCGTGTACGTCATAGGCAGGAAATCAAGCGAATGATCCACGGGGCCCGTGGACGTGGCCGCCGCCGCTGCGTCGCGCTTGTAGCGCTTGATGTTCTTCACCATGAGATCCTTGCGTGTGAGCTCATAGTGGTTGGGGAAGTGATTGATGTACTGGCCGTCCACCAGTCGCACGCCGTTCTCCGGGTTGAAGAGGGTCTTGATGGACGTCTTGGACGCCCAGTAGATGTTCCAGTCGTCGCCCTCGGTCTTCGTCCACCCGCGACGCTCAAAGTTCCACGTCACCACGTGCTTCTCTGCGTCTACATACCATTTAAACGCCTTGGCTGTCGAAGCAACGGGCTTGGAGGTCATGAGCTGCACTTCGTCAGTGGCGATCAATGCTTTTGAGTCCACGCGTCTCTTCAAGATCGGTGGATCCATTGCCTTCACGCAACCTTCATGCAACCTCAAGTGCGACTCAGACCGGAACATCTGAGTCGGTGTGAGAATTCTCAGAAATTTCTCTGAAATTTTCGTGGGATCGGGATGCTCAATTCAATTCCGAATCGTGTGCTGAAAAGCTCCTTCATTCAGGTCATGTCTGGCAACTGGCCAGCCCAAACGTCAAGGTCTCACATAATTCCCTCCACGCGAGCAGCTCGAGCCGCGCGTTGACGTCGCTGTGGCGCCGAGAGAGACGCAACAAACATGCTGCGCAATGTGCTGATCATGGCAGCGAGCGGCATCGTGCTTTTCTCGAAAGAATACGCGAATCCTATCGCACAGGTGCGGGTTTCCATTCCAAACCAAAACAGAAATGGCGTCCTTCTCACCGACTATGATGAACTGCGTTTGTAGCCGCGGCTCGTAGGATCACTGGTCACTGCGATGCTCGAGTTCTCTGCCAAGACAACTGGCACGCCTGTCTCGTACATTGAGCTCTCCACTGGTACGTCTTTATGAGCAGCTGATCCAAACAGCACGGGTTTAACATCACTTTCCTGTCTTTTTTTCCTGTCTTAGTGGCGGTGACGATCGTGTCCAACGACGTCCACAAGGTGTTCTGTGCGCTGTTCCACGACACGGCGGACGGCTCGTCGTTCAGCGCGTTCATCGCACGGGAAATCCTGGACGGATTCATCGGCGAGTACGGCGCAGAGCTCGGTGCGATCGGCCACAACCTGCGCGACTTCCACCGCTTCCAGTACCGGATACAGAACATCGTGCGCGACTCGGCCAAGCCGCTGCTGCGAAAGCGTACGTTGGTAGGATTTGATGATGTGTAGGCTGCCGTGATCTGACCTATCGAATTGATTTGAATGTGCAGTGCAAAAGCAGCGCGGCATCCTGAAGGCGGTGTTTGTGTTTGAAGACACGATCCACTACTCGACCGTGGAGGTCGACCACATCGGTGTCGTCGCGAACCTGCAGGCGCTTGTGAACACCTCATGCGATATGAGTAAGCCTGTATCTCCCTTTTAAGCTGGCTCGGTCTTTCATATATTGACTGAAAGGCTGTATTGTGACAGTGGCGTTCACGGCCGAAGGCGTCAACTCGATCACGATCCAAAGCAGTCGCGCGACTTGCACGGAAGTGCATTCCGTCGGTGGCTCCAGTGCGTTCATCGTCACCTACAAGAAGAGCAACCAGTCCTCGAAGAACATGACGTCCATACGCGAGTGCGTGCACATGCTACGAAGTGGTGCGTGCTGTTTTCTTTTGGATCTGTATCATATCCACTGCTAACTGTGGCGTGGCTCCACAGTCTGCAATCTCGTACGCAATCTCCACCAGATCGCTAGATAACGCGGCGTACCATTGCCACGGCGTGGGGCTCGTTGCCCTACCACCATCCGTCAGCATCAATCCACCAGTGTCGTCTATTTAATTCGATGCAAAATGTCGGCTTCCGTGCATGGTCCCTGGGAGCTTCTCGTGTTTGGTTCCTCTCACGAGATCTCTTGTAGGTGGAGGAGGCTGCAAAACACAGTATTCACAGGCAGCAGAGTAGGCGCTGGTGGATCATCGCTGCTGGCAGGGCTGACAATTTCCCCAACGAGCTCCCCGATTCCTAATGTCGTCACGCGCGCGTCCCAATTGAGACGCGCATCGGTCTTAAACTCAACATCCCAGCGCGCGCTCTTTCTGCTCATGAATCCCACGCGTTGCAGCCATCTAAACTCCTCATCATGGACACAACCAAAGCCCTGTGTTTTATTGTCGGCGCCCCGTGTCGAGAGCTTCGAATGCCGCTGCAAGAACCTTCTGCGGGCTCTCGGCTCAGACGCCCTTCATACACGGCAATACAAATACAGATACAGCACGATACAGAACGTACGTACTGACTGTGAATAGTGTGCCTCCATCAGTCCCATGCGTCTAGCTAGCGCACCCACAGTGCGCCTATTCATAGCAACAGCGTCATCAAACTCCACGCGATTCGCCCATGTCGACGGCACCATTTCGGATTTCTCTTCCACTTCCACTGGCTCCGCGACAGTTCTGATACACAGCTCACTTTGCATTTTTCAGCCAATCAGTGTACAGCATCAAAGACTTATCACCTTACGATTGGCTAAATTAAGCTGAGACACTGACTGGACTCAGAACCCACCGTCCCCTACTGCAACGTCAGTGAGTCACTGACACACAGAGGGCCACCACAGAAGAACACACGCGGACGTCGGCGGCTTGTTTGTGCGACTACTGGTATCGAGCTACGAGTATAGCGCAATATGCATCGTCAGAGTATGCGCCGTAGCGTGCAGCGCTGCGTGTCGTTGTCGGCGCGTCGATCGGCGCTCCAGACGAAGAGTTACGCGAGTGCGAGTGCGACGGGCAACGCGAGTGCGGAGGTGCTGTACGACGTGTACAAGCAGCGCGTGAACGACGATTTGATCACATACGACCCCGTACAGGTGCGGTCGGTGCAGCACCTGGACGCACTGTATGATCAGATCCTCCAGTACGGCGGGCCGAAGGCCCACGTGGAGCCGGAGGTGGTGGCGCGGCCTGAGGCGCGGCGTAAGACCGGCTCGTTCCAGCCCTGGTGGAAGCAGTTGATGCCGGCGACGTCCAAGAAGGTGGACAAGCCCAAGACGGTGATCGACGCGAGCGTGCCCAAGGGACTGTATCTGTATGGCGGCGTGGGCTGCGGCAAGGTACGAAGAGAGTGAGACTGATGTTCGGCTTTGATAAAACGGCGTGACTGATTGATGGAGTTGGTGTGTTGTGATGATGTAGACGTACGTGATGGACATGTTCTTTGACAACGTGCCTGTGGAGAAGAAGATGCGCGTGCATTTCCACAAGTTCATGCTGGACATCCACAAGAAGATGCACCAGCTGCGCCAGAGCGGCCACCACGCAGACCCCATCCCGTTCATCGCTGACGACTTGCTAGAGAACAGTTGGCTGCTGTGCTTTGACGAGTTCCAGGTCACAGACGTCGCCGACGCGCTGATCTTGCGGCGCTTGTTTTCAGCGCTGCTGGAGCGGGGCTTTGTCATGGTCGCGACCTCGAACCGCCCGCCGTCGGAGCTGTACAAGAACGGCATCCAGCGCGATCTGTTCCTGCCGTTCATCGATCTGCTGAACGAGCGGTGTGAAGTTGTGTCGCTGCTGGACTCGGAGACCGACTACCGCATGATCAAGGGAGCCGTCCACGCTGATAACGTGTACCTGTCGCCGCTGGACGCCCACGCCCACGCGGTGTTCAACTACGAATTCCAGAAGCACTGCCAGGTGAGTTTCATCCATTTCTCTCTGTCTATAATCCCTTAAATGTAACCTGACGGTGTGATTTTTGCTTCTAAAGGGTGACAAGGTGGAGAAGACGTCGTTGGTGACGCAGGGCCGCCAGGTGCACGTGCCCAAGGCGGCTGTGAATGCGAGCGTGTGCCAGTTCACATTCAAGGAGCTGTGCGAGAAGCCGCTGGGCGCCGCCGACTACCTGGTCATCGCTGAGGCGTTCTCCGTGGTGTTTGTGCGCGACATTCCCAAGCTCCGTCTCGAGCAGATCAACTCCATGCGTCGCTTCATCACGTTCGTCGACTGCATGTATGATAAGGGTGTGCGGGTACGTTGCGTTGGCTGGAGCTCTACATCAGTCAGCCAAGGGAAAGTACGCTGACGTATTGTGTGTGTGTGTGTGTGGTTCTGCAGTTGCACTGTCTCGCAGATGCGCCGGCAGAGACGCTGTACGAAGTGGATGCGAGTGCCAAGGGCAACTTTGACGAGGCGTTTGCCTTTGACCGGACGGTCTCCCGTCTGCTGGAAATGGGAAGCGAAGCGTACCTCAAGGCCCACGCGGAAGCCAACGCTGAGGCACCGGAGCTGTATCTGGAAGCCACGGACGCACCTACGAAGAAGAGCGAACAGCACGACGACACTGCGCAAGTCGTGTGAACTCCACGATGGTGGTGGTCATGATGAAAAATAGAGGATTCATTTCACTGGATTTCGAACGGCGTGGTAATGAAGAGGCTTGCACGATCCCGTGGACGGGAGACTCACCACCGTCAACAACCTACGGCGACGTCTTGGCCTGACGCAAGTGAGCTTCCATCCTGGGCGGGTGAGCCGGTGGCCGCTGGCAGCGACGCACGTCGCCTTCGTCTTCTTCCTCATCTGTGGCAGGCGCGGCCGCCTCCATCTCGGTGGGGATGGCCTCCAGTCGAATGAACTGGGGAGCAGTCTCCTCCGTCGCCGGTATCGTTGGTGCAGTGCGTTGCGCGGTGTGATGGAACAACTTGCCTTCCGAGTGCACGACCACCGCGACGCCAGCGCACAGCACAAGCCCAGCAATGACCAGCGCAAGGCGCCGACCCACAGACGACGACGACGGCTTGCTGGTGGCTGTCAAAGGCTCGTCCGTGGGCGGGAGGATCGGCGTGAGATCGTCGGGCATCGCCATGATGGATCTGGATCTTGCCAAGGTGGACTTTCGCGACTGAGTATCTTTGCTGGAAGCGACGGTTGGAGGTTGGAGACGCCTTGTGGGGTCGCACGGAGATGCAACAGAAGCTGTAGTTCATTCATTTATTTTCCATCCAATCGTTGTCTGATACACAAAACTCCACTCACACGCACGCCACGGACCAGTTCAAGGTGTTGTGTCTAGTAGCTCACAGGCTGCCACTGAGCACGACCTGGATAGTGAGGAAGACCATGAAGGCTAAGGAGGTGGCCGACACGGTGGACGGCAGCGACTTGGTGTCTTCGAGTGACTCGGGCAGCAGCTCGTAGATGGCGACGTACGCCATGGCGCCGCCAGCGAAGCCGAGGCCGGCGGGTAAGATAGGAAGCGACTGGAGAGCAGAAACCAATATGTGAGACCGTCGATTCGGGTTCCAAACAGTGCAGACCAATAGAAATAGAATAGATCGTACCTGCTCGACGAACATGAAGGACGGCACGGCAAAGATCGGTTGTGGGATACTGGAGAGAATGCACCAGAGCGTGGCGAAGAACACGCTGAGTCCTCGCGGCACGAGCGCGAGACTGATCGCCACGCCCTCGGGGATGTTGTGGATCGCCATGGTCATCGTCACGATGTGGCCGCGACGCACGCCGCCTTCACCGCCGAACGAAACACCGACACCAATCTATAGAGGAGAAAAATTCACAATCTGTGAGTCACTGGCAATTTCCATAGAGAGAGGAAGAGCAATACGTACGCCCTCCGAGACCGAATGCAGCGTCATGACCGCCATGATCAGCAGCGCCTTGCGTGCGTCCATGCCCTTGAGACCGCACACCTTGACGTCTTCGTAGTCTTCCAAGTACACCTTCGTGAACTTGATGAACACCACGCCGAGAAACGCGCCGACAAACAGTCGGTAGCCGATGGACACGCCGTAGTCCGTGTGCTGCGGGATGTGCCAGCCTTCGTAGAACAGGCAGCCCGTAGCCGCGAGCATCATACCCGCCGCGAGGCCGTTGCAAATGCCCAGCCAGAACTTGTCTACGTCCCGGATGAAGTAGAACGGCAGCGCGCCGAGGCCCGTGGCAATCGCCGTGAGCCAGCCGCACCACCACACGTAGTGTGCGCTCTTGCCGCTGGTCGTGCTGGGGATGCTGTACAGCGTGATCAGCACCATGGCCACCGCGACCGCGTAGCCGTATCGCTTGGTCTGCTCGCTCATCTCCAGCGGCTCCGCGTCTTCCTCTGCTTCTTCGTCGCCTTCATGGCCTTCAGACAGCTTGCGCTTGAGCGGGTCCGCTTCGCTGTCCGTGCTGCCCGTGCGCAGCTTGATCATGCCGTCGAGCGACTGCTTGCGGATGGTCGCGAGGCCGTCGCTGTGCGCTGCCGAGAGCTCCACCGTTGCGAGGCCCATGCTGTTAGTGTCAGCGCGTGTGTGTCGCTTGCGAGTACTAGTCGCCGAGTGCGCAATAATGAATATGAAGCTGGGCTTAGTCGGTGCGTTGTTCCGTTGGTGAGCGGCTTCAAGTCACACGCAGACCGACGGAAGGACACGACCACGTAGCTGTCACACGCACGGATCAGCCGAATAATGCAGCGCTGGGTGGGTCCACACACACGCCGAGTGTCGCTGCCGGTGCTGCTGCCGCTGGGAAAATGGAGACGCGTGTGATGTGTCTTGCGACGGCGCTGATGATGGAGCTGCTGAGCTGAGGAGATACAGTGACAACAGGATCACTTGGCGCAACATCCATCCCATTCTGGAGTTGCAGGGGATGGGACAGTTGCTGTTTGAGAGGTGTACTCACCAGATCATTGAGTTACCGTTGTCAAATGAGAGTCATGAACCGACTTGATAACCATTCCGGCAACATTCGTGCAACCGCCGAGTTGAATCATGAATCTAAAGGTGGGGTGCCGCGAGGGGTAGGGCCCAGGCCACAAAGACCAGACATCACACTGAAATCGTTTCTACTAGGTTCGGATTGACCACATCTTGCGAACTTAGCAGTACATGCCTTTCTGGTGTGGTCCACATCCAAGATCAACCCTTCTTCTTGAGGGGGTCCTCGGCATCGCGATCCTCATTTCCATCCAAGCAAGTGGCGGGAAAAGCAACCGGAAGAGAAAGCAACCATGTCGACGCTCACCAGCGCGGATTTCGGAGAGCTGCGTCGCCCCACAACGCGCGTGCATGCGCCTCCTGGCGGCGGCTCCAACTGGAGCATCGGTGGTGACGACACGCCGGCGCCGGCGCGTGGCCGCCAGCACCAGCAGCAGCAGGCGCGTGACGTCGTCATGAACTCGCCGCCTCGCGCGCCTGCGGGTGCTACTGCGGCGCCACCTCCAGCGCCTCTTTCTGCTGCTGTCCACGCCGCGGCTCCAGTGGCTGCTGCACCAGCGGGTACGCTGCGCATCGCGCTGGTCAAGACCGCGGCGGACAACGAGATCGTGGACCTGTTCCTGCAGAACTGCTGGGAGCAGCTCAAGCACAACACGCAGCTCACGTCCGAGACGTTCACGGTGCCGTCGCTGAGCGAACTGCCGTACGCGGCCAACAAGCTCGCGCAGTTCGGCGGCTATGACGGCGTGATCTGCTTCGGCTTCCTCAACACCGTGGACCCTTTGTTCGCGTCGCTGTCGGCCGCGCTCGCGCAGTCGTTCATTGACATCAGTGTGATCAACATCAAGCCCGTGGTGCGTGCTGTGTTCACGGGCGAGCCGCGCGTCGCGTCAGTCAAGGCCAAGGGCGGCTGGGGCGGCGAGTTCGCTGCTGGCGTTGACTCGCTGATCCGCCTCGGCGGCTTTGTCGGCCCGATCCCGCACCTCGCCGAGGGCAAGCCAGTGTCCAAGCACTTCCAGCTGAGCCGCGGCAACGTGCTGCCGCCGCGACTCCTCGGTGCGTCGCGTAGCGTCATCGACACGCTCGACACGGTGCGCAACTCGCTTTACAAGAACGGCGCGAAGTAAGTACCAAACAGCGTCTCCCCTCCACGTGGTGGAGAATCCCATTGCGTTTCAAATACACTGAGATTAACCCCGTTGTGTGTGCTGTATGTGTGGCATTGACGACCCATTTCTCCAGCGGCATCGCCGGTCTCGGACGCAAGTTCCGCATCATCGACGACGACGGCAACAAGCAGCTCAGCCTCTCCGAGTTCACCAAGGCCATCCACGAGCACGCGCTCGATCTCTCACCAGCGGTACGCACTGTGCTATCTCTCAGCGTTGCATTGGGACGAGTCCTAACACCGTTCTACCCGCAGGAAATTGAAGAGCTCTTCCGCTTCATCGACCTGGACAACTCGGGCGGCATCAACTTCGACGAGTTTCTCTTAGCGATCCGTGGCGAGCTCAACGACCGCCGCACGCAGCTCGTGCTCGCGGCGTTCAAGATCCTGGATGCTGATGGCAACGGCATCATCGAGTTGAACGATATCCAGCAGAAGTACAACGCTGACAAGCACCCGGACGTGCTGGCGGGCCGCAAGGCGAGCGACGACATGCTGCGCGAGTTCCTCGACACGTTCGACGGCGGCGAGAAGGACGGCAAGGTCCACCCGAACGAGTTTGTGCGCTACTACGCGAACGTGAGCGCGTCCATCGACGACGACGACTACTTCGAGCTCATGATCCGCAACGCCTGGCACATGAGCGGCGGCGAAGGGTGGAGTGCGAACACGACGTGTCGCCGCGTGCTGGTCACGCACGGCGACGGCCGCCAGACGGTCGAGGAAGTCCAGAACGACCTCGGCACGCCCAACACCGTGGAGGCGATCCGCGCGAACCTGCAGTCGCAGGGCATCGACGACATCACGGGTATCGAGAGTAAGGGCGGCTACGTCGAAGTCAAGAGCGACGCCAACAAGCGTGGCGCCGACCCGTTCCAGCCGAAGTACTCGAAGAAGAAGCAGACGGGTGCTGGTGAGAGCTCGATCGTGTTCGGCTAAGAGACCGTCGCGGAGCTTGGAGCTTTTTCCAGACGCACAACACAGCTACACAGTTCGTTCATTAGTATTTTTTCGTGCTTGGCTTCCGACAGAGAGAGATCATAAGATCATAATGATGGCAGGAGAATCGAAAGCAAGCAAAACACAATTTGGAAATGATGGGAGTCAGAGAGAGTGGATTGATTATTGATGCGGTTATTGGGCAGGACGGACAGGGCACTGGACGTACGAGCGCAATGCAAATCTACCTGTTAGGCTACCTACGGCTACGGCTACGGCTATGCTACTGGGGTCGGAAGCGTTCAGAGGGTCTCGGAGGATGCCTCAACAAGCGTACGTTGTCCTCAGAGCGCACTCGGAGTATATTAAAGTCTTCTTTTCAGAATGAATTGGCGATCACCAGCATCCATTCCGAGACTTCCAAACGCTCCACGGGTCCCCACACACATACACACAGTCACACACATGCTACTGCAGTTGCCGGAATCGGGTTTGCTTCAACGAGAGTTGTCTTCAGATCCACGAGTGGATCAGAGTTTAATTAAAATTTTGGCGATCACAAGCACCCGGGCAACAAGCACTTGGCATATTCACACTCACACACACACATACACACATTCATACTGGCTTGGGGGTGTTGATGCCTCAACGAGTGGTGTCTTCAGACAGCCCGAAGGCTCAGAGTTTAATTAAAATTTTGATAATCATTGGCATCATGCATCCCCACACGCACACACGAGCATCCACATCCACATCCACATACCACATACCACATACACACCCATACATTGCGCTCGCACGTACCTTATTATTGGAATCGACGTGGTCGAGTCCTTGAAGCGAAGAAGAATCGACAAGACAGAGAGAGATTAGAGGCAACCAACGCACACACGGGAGTTCACCAAAAGGTCGATCTGGTCATATTTCCCCAAGTACTCGAATCGCGGAGGCCGGATAGAGAGCTGGTCAGGTCAGGAAGTGGAGTAAATCTGGCTGAGAGGCTGGCTGGTTTACTCTGGGATCTCAAGCTCACCCTCGGAGATCTTGCGCTGGATCTCCGTTGGCGACTCGCCGTTGACGGTGCAGCCAAGCGAGTTGGCCGTGCCGAGGATCTCCTTGACGGTGCCCGCGAGGGTACGCGCCATCGAGCGGTCACGCATGATCTTGGCGACGCTGATCACCTGGTCGAGCGACAGGTTGCCATCGTGCTTGATGTTCTTCACCTTCTTGCGGTCACGTGGAGGCTCCTTGAGCTCCTTCACGAGCAGCGACGAGGCCGATGGCACGAGCTCGACGGTCGCCTGACGGTTGACGATGGTCAACTTGATGGTGACATTGAGTCCCTTCCAGTCCTGGGTGGCCTTGCAGATGTCCTCGCCGACCTTCTTAGGGGACAGACCGAGCGGACCGACCTTCGGCGCGAGAGCCGAAGCTGGGGCAACCTCGCCGCCGACCGTGCGCAAGATCACGATCTTTTCCTCGCCTGCTGGAGCTGGTGGTGGGGCCATGGTGTTTATAGAGGATGCTCACGCGTTCGACTGGGAAATGTGAATGCTGCCCGAGGCCATGGCGGAGAGCTGCTCGCTTCAGAAGCGTGAGGAGCTCCCCAATCATACTGCCGCTGTCTGCGCCAACCAAATCCACGACAGAGGGGGAGAATGAACCTCAAAACAAAGGTTTTGATGCGGGTAGGACGTTTAGAAATGGAAATCGGGAAAGATAGAAATGGGTGCAGATGGAGGGGTACGAATATCTGGAGAGGGGTATGACAAGCCAGGATATTCTGAATTGATGGATATTCTGTATTGCACCTGGTTTTGGAATTGTGTTGCTTCTGTATTCCAACGGGACTCATTTTCTCGGGTTCTTTCGAGACGATTTCCATCACGAGCAGCTCCCAACGTCTGAAGCAGCATATCCGGATACAGAAAATGCTCGGTGGAAACTCTTCACACTTCCAGTGAGTGCCAGGTCGATTCGCACCAGAGGCTTGGGCACGCCTTGATTAACTCCATCGATCTTGACTGTCGGTGCGTCGGAAATCCATGGAGGATGGCGATCGGCGTGCGCAGCAATTCACCCAACCCGAATCACTCTCGCGTCGACACTTGACATTCGTATTCACTGTCAGCAAGGGCTGTGTGGCCAGCGCTTGACTTGTTTGCTGCCTGGCAATTCGCGAGTCACCGCGTTGGAGGAACCAACGGGCACTTCGAGCGATTGTAACGGCCAAGTGACAGCCCATCTCCTCGTCGATCTCGATTTTTCTCCAATCACATGCCTCCATTCAGCTCGTCCGTTTCAAAATGTCGCCCTTGGATTTTGAAAGGGTTCGTGGTTTGGTGCCAAGTTGCCGTTGGCTGCTGCTGTGTTGGTGCGCGGCCTGCTCTGCTTGTTTTTCGATGTCGGTCGTGGAATGGGGTTCACAGGCCCGCGAATTTGTTCTCCAGCAACCCTCGCGAAC
Organism: Pythium brachiatum; assembly: GCA_023337615.1. Classification (NCBI taxonomy): domain Eukaryota; phylum Oomycota; class Peronosporomycetes; order Pythiales; family Pythiaceae; genus Pythium; species Pythium brachiatum. The sequence continues at coordinate 24,120 of JAADXI010000054.1, read as the reverse complement.
GCCAACACCAACAAACGCCAACGCCAACAAAACACCATCAATAAAACGCCAACACCCGAAAGTTACCGGCCGAATATCGCCGACTCTTCCTTGGGACCGAGCAGCAGCAGAAGCTTGGAAGGAATTCCGCCCGACGCCACCGGAAGGAGCCGCATCTTCTGGGCCGTCTTTCTCGCCTGCCTCAACCCGCAGCACGCTGCGCTCAGTCAGCTCGTGTGGGCAAGCGTCTGCACTGCCACACGTCACAGCTCCGGAATTTCCACGCATCCTACAGCCACCACAATCCGCCTTTCACTGCGCTTCTCGCCATGCCTGGTAGTGGTGGTGGAGTCATGGCCGCCACGCTGCTCTCGAGCCGTCTCGCGCACGCGCCAGCCATGCATTCACTCGATATGGCCACACAGAACACTGTAGACGTTGATGACGAGCCTGTGGACGACGAGGAGGAGGACGAAGAAGAGGAGGGAGATGACGGGGACGATAGCAGCGGACCGGAGACCAAGCCCAAGCCACGACGCGCGGCTGCGCGTGGAGACAAACGCCGCCAGTGGAGCAAGGAAGACGACAGCGTGATCCTGCAGTTCGTGCAGCAGCACGGCACCAAGCGCTGGTCGACGATCTCGGAGCTGCTGCCCTGCCGCACGCCCAAGCAGTGCCGCACGCGGTGGCTCAACTTCCTGGACCCGAGCATCGACAAGGCGCCGTGGCGTGCCGAGGAGACGCAGATCATCTTCGCGGCCCAGGAAAAGATGGGCAACCGCTGGGCCGAGATCGCCAAACTGCTGCCCGGCCGTACAGACAACGCGATCAAGAACCACTGGTACTCGACGTATCGGAGACGCTGCCGTCTGGCCGCCAAGCAAAAGGACAAGCCGCAGACGACTGGGAAGACCAGTCAAACGAAGAAGCTCAAGCGAGCAAGTGGCGTGAGGGAAACGAGTGAGGGCGACGTGGAGCACGCGGTGGCGACGATCAAGAAGCTCAAGGCGAGTGTGAGTCCGAGTCCGCTGGAGGTGCCTCCGAGTCCGCAGACCGGCGGGGCGATTTATCTGTCGTCGCCCATGTCCGTCAGCGCGACGTCGGACTCGATGCTCACGCCGTACGGGCTCGTGTTCCGCTCGCTGTCCATCACACCGTCGTCTGGACTGCAGCCGTCGCCGCTCAACTCCATGGGCAGCAACTCGTGTGGTTTGTTTTTCAACTTTTTGACCAGTCCGCTGGGTCTCATGACGCCGACGCCCACGCCAGGAAGCAGCAGCAGCTCGCGGTCCAAATTCACGTTCCCAGAGCCGCCGCAGTACAGCGTACCGACGCTGCAGAACCAAGTCTCGGCCTGGAGAGAGTACGGCGTGACGCTGACCGACTCGGAGGACGCCAGTTCGCCACCTCGCGATCCGCAAGATGACAGCGATGCGCTGATGGACATCGAAAACGAACCGCCAAGCGTGCATGTCAAGGCCGAGGAGCTGCGTGTCAAGCAGCCCAAGCAGCCTACCATGCCGTTCGACAAGTCCCGCGTGGCGATGCTGCGGCAGCTTGGCTCGGGCAAGACGCGTGAACGTAGTGACTCGGCTGATCTGTTCCTGGACTGCGTGCATTTGCTGTCCTCCAAGTCCGACGAGATCAGCCTAGATGAGCTGGGAGGGCCAGTGGTCGACGACGATGAGCCATCTGAAAACGTGCACGACAACAACCAGTGCGAGCCGCACCAAGGGAAGCCAGAGGCAATACCGTACGAGCACTCTGTGCGCGTGTCGGTCTCACTCGCTGAGCGCCATTGACGAAGCCTCGTGGCCAACGCGCACACCGAGTTGTCTCTTTTAAGATTATGTTTCTGCGAGGGTCAAGCGCACTCTCCCGACAGCCTGTACAAGTAATTAGTGATGAATTTGTTTCCAGTATGTATTCGCAAATGCATCACCTTCTCCTGACCCTCTCTTGAGCATCTCCATCCAAGCTTAGGACTCGTCACTGGACAGCGTGAACTCGGTGTCGCACTGTACGTTAAGCACGAACTTGCCGGTCTTTCCAGGCTCATAAGTCGCCGGCATGATCACGTACGGCTCGTTGAACGCCGACGGCAGCATCAACTCGGGTGGGGACGACACGGCATGCAGCGGAACGAAGTCGGTCTCGCTCCACGGCCGCCCGTTCACGATGATCGCGTTGAGGCCGCCGCCTCCTCCAGCGTTGTTGTTGGCCGACTGGTGCTCGCTCGCTCGTGTGAGTCGCTGGCCACTGAACAGGTAAAAGCCCATCATCGTCCCCACGGCGTCGCGCTTGCACTTGGACGTCCACTCCAATTCTGACCGCGTGAGCGTGATCTTGACTTTCGCTGGTCGCACGCCCTTGAGGTGCAAGTAGAACTTGGGGTTCTTTTTCCACTCGCTGTGCAAGTGGCAGCCCACAGCGCTCGAGGCGTCCCATTCGCCTGGGACGCTTTGCGTGGTGAAGCGAGGCAGCTCGTCCAGCAGCACAGGAAAGTCGCAGTCGACCTGCACGTCGAACGTGCCTTCGGCTCCTGCTTCGCCCAGTGTCGGTACGATCATGAGACCGCCGTGTTCGTCCACGAGCCATTCCTTGGGGAGCTTGCGCAGGTACATACAGGCCACGAGTGGACTCGAATAGTCCGAGATACGGCACCACTCATCAGGTTTCACCACAAGACGAGGTCCAGGAAACTGGACAGGAGCGGAGCTCTTCGCCTCTGCCTGTTTGGCGTCTTCCTTGTCCTCGTCTTCCTCTGAAGTCTCCTTGCTCTTCTTGGCGTCGTCCTGGCGTTGGAATCCACTGGTCTTCCACTGTGGCTTTTCGATGATCTCGCCCAGAAAGTTGGTCTTCGGCGCCTTGGCTTGAGCTCGCAACAAGCTCGCTTGGCTCGTGGCAGCTCCACCCTTGGCGCCTGCACCCGCACGATCGCCGGATCCTTTCTTGTCGCCTGCCGCGTCGTCTTCCAGCACACTGGACATCGGATTCTTTGCACGCAGCACCGTGATCCCCACGAGATTGAACTTTTCCTTCGAGAGTTCCTTCAGTCGGTTCTTGGTGATCCCTCCACCACTGCCAGCTCCACCTGCGCCACCCGCAGACTTGTTGGAAGTCTTGCGTACCGTGATCTTGAGCGTAGCACATGACCTCGTTGCCAACAGCTTGGCTTGTTTCTTCACGTCCATGGGTTTGAACCGCAGCCAAAACTGTGGGTTCTGGCACCATGCTGAGTTTTCGTCTCCGCCGTGGAGCTGCAGGCACAGTGGCCCACCGGCACTTGTAGTGGTGTTAGCTGGCTCTGCGTCGTTGCCACCGGTGGCGTTCTCTTCGTTTCGCCATTTGCCTTGCTGAATACACGTGATCACGGGTGCGACGCGCTCTAGACTCACCGGCTTGGGTGCAAACACGCGCAGGAAGAACTCCATCTCGACTTTACTGTGGTCCGTGTACGGCACGAGATAGTAGCACACGTCGGGCTCGAGCACCAGGTCTTCCTTGACGATCTCACGCTCGGGGATCTGCTTGCCCATGATCGAACCAGCAGTCGCTCCCGCCCCCGATGCACCACCTCCCGCAGTGGACGGCGTTGCTGATGCTGTCGGATCGTAGTGGTGGAGAAAGCTGTTGGCTTCGTACGAGTGTGCCTCAGCGATCACTTTGTGGCGTGAAAACTCCCACACAATCGACGTTTTCCCAGCTTTCTGCTTGAGCAGTACCACGTTGATCGCATAATTATCGCCTCCGAAAAGCCGAAAGTCGCGTTGTGTGAGAGACAGCAGCACGCCCGTAGTTTTCTGTGCCACTGTGATCTTGTACTGCGGGTTTCGGTGCCAATTCGGATCGGCGTCGCTCAAGACGCTCCACTTGGTTCGGTCAATTGGCCTCTCCTTCTTGATCGCCATCTGCTGATCACCACCGTCGCTTTCGTGGTAGCCGCTTCCACCCACCGTCGTTGTAGGACGGTTTCCATTAGACGCCGCCTGGGCCGGTGCTCCCGCGGCTGCGTTCCCCATCCACTCGCCGGGTACGCAGTACTGGTGGAAACCGGCTGTGTCGTCCGTGTTCGCATTCCCAAATACGTGGGCAACGTACAGCTCGTTGAAACTCTCGATGAAATCCTCCCACACCATCCAGAAGCAGCCGTCGCTTCCGCTGCGCGAGAACTCGCACGCCGGGTCGTTGCGCATCGCCAGCTCCACCTGCATGTGTTCCTCCCACTTGCTGTCATCGTTCGACCACTCGCCCTTCCACATCCCGCGGCCCCACACGTTCTTGAGCTTTACAAACCGGAGAACTGTCATAGGCGAGACCTGTCCTGGGCCAGCGCCAGCTCCGGACGGCGCGCTTTGGCCTCCGGACGCACCACCGCCTACAACGACTTCCTTGACGTGCATGACGACGTACTGGCGGTTCTTCAGGATCCCCAGTGGCGTGAGATCGTACGCGTTGAACGAAAGCTGCTTGAGCTGCGCCGTGACCACGCACTTGCGCTTCTTGTACTTGAGCAGTCTCTTCCATACGGCGCCAATCGTGGCGTCACCTTCATCCGCCCCAGCTCGACGCTTTTCTTCGAACAAATCCACACGCAACGCACTTCCACCCGTACAATCGAGCAGAGCTTCGAGGATCCGGCCGCTGACGTTGTTGTTGCCCTGGCCAGCTTCCAGTGCGAGCGCTTGATACGATCCGTGGAGCTTGGCATACGCCTTTTCCAGTAGTGGCACGAAAACCTCATTCTTGATCAGTGAGCCGCCGTACAGCAACTGGCCAGGCGTGCTCGAGCTGCCTTTTTCATCGTCTTCGTCCAGCTCCACTGAGTACGGCACACGCGTGTCGGTCGTGGCCGTGACCCACTGGCAGTTCTTGTAGAAGCGGCAGGTATACACTCCATACTGCTTGAAGCCATGCAGCGACTCGCTCACAAACAGATTCTCAATCAGGTTGTCTGGGTGCAGCGCCAGCGCTGCAAACACGCCGAGAAGCCACGCGTCCGGTAGCGATCCTTCGCGAAGCACACCACAACCGGACGTCGTCTTGAAGTAGTCCGGGTCATCTGTGTACTCTGTCGGTCGGTACCACGCGACTTCGCCCTGGCCTTCAGGTGGCGCGTACTCGGGACGTTTCTTTGGATCCAGGTACAGCGTCGTGAGCTCAGTCGGTGAGAACTCGGGGTCTTCATATTGTAGCGGCGACGCGTCCAAGTCGGTGGTAGTGGTCTCTGCACGAAGTTGGTGGATGATGGCGTCTTCTGAGACACCGCCCGTGCGCGGGATGCTCGTGTGATCGATCGCCATCGTCGTGCTTCGCTTGAATCGGCTTGTTGCTGAATGCGAAGGTCGAGCAGTCGCCGGATCAAAAGATATCGCAGAGGCAGTTGGGTGTCCGTTGGCCGTTATGACTGTGACGGATTGAGGCGTCGCGCTACATAAACTCCAGTCAGTTCACGCTGATCAGTTGCACCGAAGCCATTCAGGCACAAGCCACGCAGGGGAACATATAAACTGATGCATTACAGGGGGGAGGACGCACACTGACCTAGATGGGCCCACCTTCCAATTCGCGGATGTCACGAGGGTCGCCGCGGGAGCCTTCTCGCCTCTATCATTAGGCCCAAGCGTCTGCTGTCAGCTTCTACTGCTTTTGACGCTGCTCGAGCCACTTCGCAAGGGCATCACGGTCACGCGCGTACTCCTTGCTGCGCAAGCACACGCCTTCGAGGGCACCATCCAGACGACGAGCGTAAGCGCTCACATCCTTGGTGGCCATGAACTTCTCGACTTCCGTGGCGTCCGCCTCACGCTGGAAGCGAGAAGCCGTGATGACAACGATGCTGCCAAACATGCTCGGTGAGAAACGCGCACTGATGGCATCGTAGTTGCTCGTGACGAAATCCCACGTGAGACGCACGCCAGCCTGACCAAAGACGACACCGCTAATCGCACGGGTCGCTTCTTGGGCCTTGACAGCACCGCTCAGGAGTGCCCACTCGAGCACTTCGCGCTTCACCTGAACGTCCGACACAAGGCCCATCGCCCGCAGGCAGTCTTCCTTCTCCTCAGCGAAGTCGCTGGATTCATACAACTGCTGCAGATGCTTCACGACTTCACGCGAATCCTTGACACTCGCGTGGCGCGCGTGGATGCTGAAGACCACGCCGCGCAAGTCAGCCGAAAGAGCAGACTTCTCGCCGCTCATGTAGCGAGCGAAGCGCTTGCGTGCCTCCTCGATGACGGCTTCGTCGCCCGAGTTGCCCATGCGCGAAATCGCGATCGCGCGGAAGTCGCCGGTGCTGCTCTTCTGCTTGTCTTCCTCGGTCGGCTCCCACGTGAGTCGCTCCATCACGGAGGAGAAGAGCTCACGCGTGAACGCCTGGATCTGTGGGTAGAACGGCTCGTCAACGAACAGGTTCGAGTAACGCGAGACGCTCGACGCGATCTGCTTCCACACCAAGTACTCGGTCTCGTTGACGTATGCGGACGTGAAGTCGAGAGCATCAGCAACCGACAGAACGCCAGCCGAGGCGAGCGCGAACGCGCTGCTGATCAAGCTCACACGGTCCACGACGCCAAGCTCAAGCGACTTGATAGGCGCATGCAGCTGCTTCCACATCGCCTTTGGGTAGTTGGCGAGGTAGTAGCTCGACTGGTTTGGGTTCAGCTTCACCCAGGACGAGCCCTTTGGCACCGCGCAGCAGACGCGTTTGTTGATCTCCTCACGAGCGGCGAACGGCGTCGTCTTCGTGGTCTCTGACGCAACCGAGTTCGCGTCCCAAATGCCCACGCGTTTGACCTCCGTTGGCGCCTCCGACGTCACGAGCGTGAGCGGCACGTCCCAGAGCGTCGCATCGTCCTTCTTCATGTCGAAGTCGCTGAAGAATCGCTCCTGCTTGAGCTTCAAGGCGCCATCGTCCTCCTGCTCCACCGTCACAAGTGGGTATCCGGTCTGCTTGGTCCACGAGCTCGCCATCTGCGTGATCTTGAGTCCTGAGGCGTCCTCCAGCGCATCCCACAGGTCCTCCGTCTTGGTGTTCTGGTAGCTGTACTTGACGAGGTAGTTGTGGACGCCCTGGTAGAACACATCACGGCCGAGGAATTCGGCCAGCATGCGCACGACACTGGCGCCCTTGTGGTACGAGATCACATCGAAAATCTCATCGACCTCCTTCGGGTGGTGGACGAGTACTTCAATCGGGTGCGAGGTCACCATGGCATCTTTCACGAACGCCGAGCTCAAGAGCACCTCCTGCACGAAGAGCTCCCACACCTTCCACTCCGGGAACAGCGCGTTCACGGCGTCGAACTCCATGTACTGCGCGAAGCCTTCGTTGAGCCAGAGGCCCGTCCACCAGTCCATGGTCACGAGGTTGCCGAACCACTGGTGCGACAGCTCGTGGCACACCGTGCGCGCCGCGTCGACCTTGATCTCGTGGCTCGTGAGCTGCTCATCCACCAGCAGATACGTCTCCGTGTACGTGACAAGACCCCAGTTCTCCATCGCACCGAGAAAGTCCGGGATCGCGACCATGTCAAGCTTCTTGAGTGGGTACGGGATGCCAAACTGCTTGGTGAAGAACGACAGCGCGCGCGTGGCCACGTCCAGCGAGAAGCGGCCGCGCTCGGCCTTGCCCGGCGCCGTGTACACGTTCACGATCACGCCTTCGTCGCTGATGTCACTGAGCACGTCGAACTCGCCCACGACCATCGCCACGAGGTACGTGGACATGATGGGCGTCTCAGCAAACTTCCAGAGCTTCTCCACGGGCGCGTCCGTGCGCGTGAGCTTGCGCAGGTGCGCGTTCTTCTTGGGCCGCACCTGCGTCTGCACGACGTGCGTGTTGCTCAGCGCTGTGAGCTTGGCGTCCGTGACCATGGAGATCTCAAAGCGCGCCTTGATAGCTGGTTCGTCCCAGCACACAAACGCGCGGCGCGCGTCACAGGCCTCGAACTGCGTCACGGCCAGCACGCGCTTCTCGCTCTCGAGCTCGTACTCGGTGCGGTAGAAGCCGCGCAGCTTGTCGTTGAGGAAGCCGTGGAAGCGCAGCGCCAGCGTCACGCGCGTGTTGGCCGGCAGCGGCTCCGCAAAGTGGAACGTCACGCTCTCGTCGTCCGCAATGTACTGGATCTGCGTGCACGGCAGCGTCTTGCCGGTCTGGTTTTCCGCGCCTGGCAGCGACACCGACACGTCGTACACGTACAGCTCCACGGCGTGGCACGTGACGGTGGTCGTGGCTTCCTTCACGTCGATCTCGATGCGTTCCGACGCCTCAAAGCGGTAGTTCATGAGGTCGATCACATCGTAGTCGATGAAGTACTACGATCCACACGCGATATCACAGCCAATACACCACGCACAGCATCAGTCAGCGGCTCGTTGGAGAGAGAGGATCACGGCGCATTGATGGAGACACACCTTCTGGGGAACGACATTCTCTGGGAGACGCGCAAACGGACGCTTCTCGTCCGTGGAAGGTGACGCCATGTTGGAAAGCTTTCCGTTCTTGGGCGAAAGTCAAAGTGAACCAGAACGGGGGGACAACAACAACGAATGTACAGTGGAACACTCCAATAGAGCGCTCCTGCAGACGAATGATGGCGGAAGTCAACTGACTGAATGATTGATGGTTGTCAGCGCGATTTGATGTTGTTCCGCAACCCACGCGTCGGAACCGACCGTCGCGAAGTGAAGAACATCCGGTTCTGCTGTACCACTGCCGTGAGTCACGGCGTGACTGACCTTCAAGCAGCAACAGATGGATGACTGCGTGTCAAAAGCGTTCCAACCGCAAGTTGGTTCCGACCGAATTGGCCACCTGGAACTTCCAGGTGGCCAATTCGCTGGAACCCAAAACCAACTGACGCCACAGAGAACATTCTCGCTGGCCAAAACGTACCCATGAGTGTATCCTTGGTATCCATGGGAATCTTCATGACACAGTGTCATTGACACTAGGATTCAATGAAAGGGTTTCTATCAAGATGTGTGGGAGGCTCATTGCTTGCGGAGCTGTTGGGTCTCGAGCGCCTTGACGAGGTCAAACAGCAGCGCGTTCATGGGCGTGGCCACGCCGTGGCGGCGGCCGTGGTCCAACAGCTTCCCTGTGATGGCGTCCACCTCCGTCCTAATGAGACCAAGAGCGAGCGAGTCGTAAGTAGAAACCTCCTGGCGACGAAGAGCTCTAGCTCTTTCCAGCAAACGTACCGCGCGCCCTTACGTAGATCCGCCAGCGTAGAGCACACATTCGCGCTTGAATTCGCCGCCACGCGAAGCACTTCTTCCACCATCTCCTACACATCCACACTCGTGTCAGGAATCGTAACTCTGCTAGAGGGATTATTCAAAATGGTTCCTCGCCTCTTCGGTGCGCTGCAAGTCGACGCCCTCTTTGATGGCGACTGCGACCGCCTCTCGCACCACGCCGTCCACACAGCGTCGGCTCCACTCGCACGCACCAACGCGGCCGTTGGTCACATTGAGCAATGCCGCAATGGGGTTGATCGCAGCGTTCACGATCAGCTTGCGCCAGAGCATGCCCTGCATGGCACGCGGCGACAGGATCTCCCATGCGAGTCCTGCAGCAGTACCAAGAACGACAACCATCGTAAGCGATTGACAAGACTGAAAAGAAATAGAAGCACGAAACGTACCAGCTTCAGAGAGCGCGGCACCGAGAAGCTTCAGCTTGTGTTCAACGCCCTCGTTGATGATGGCGGAGCTTGAACTCATCGGCGCGAAATATGTCGCCCCCGTGTCCATCCCGCTCACAGCAACGTTGCCCAGCGACTGCACACGTCCACCGACGTAAGTCACGCCATTCACATACTGGAACGCGGTGGATTGCTCGAGTGAGCCTTTGGTCGGAGTGTCGTCGGATGGAAGTGCGCCGAGCCCATTCTGGAGCAGCACTACGACGGCGTCGCGCTGGAAGCGATGCGCGTACTTGGTCCGTAGCTCTTCGATCGCACGCGTACTGTCGTACACCTTGAGCGCCACAAGTACGACGTCGATGCGCTCATCGTCAGCAGCAGTCTTCTCTATCGTGGCCTCTTCCAGCGTTTGGATCCGCACGGCAGCTTTTCCTTCCGCAACCAGAACCCCATTTTCCTCTTGGAATGCAAGCGAAGCAATCAGCGTGTGCTCGTCAGTTGCGTGGCACAGCGTCACGCACTGCTGTTGCTGGAGTTGCTGGAGTTGCTGGATATGATGCGGCTTAACAAACGCGTCCACCGAGCGGATCGTGGACTGTCCGGCCAGCGCAATTCGACCGAGTTGCGTGAAGAAGATCGAGCCGATCGCGCCCAAACCGACGACCGCCACGCGTAAACCGTCACCAGCAGTAGCGCTGCTATAACGCCTTGGTATGAGCGCCTCTAGATGCGCGGACAGCGCTCCCCGGCCCCCACGGAGGCCGAGCCGCAGCGTCTCGCGCCGTATCCATTGTGGCCGCATATTCGCAGTGACGACCGAATGTCACTATGAAGAGCTCCCCCTTTTAGTGCCAAATCAGGCTGTTTTATGTGCAAAAAGACGACAGTGAAACCAAACGTTTGGGCTTGCATTCGATCGGAAAGATCACATTACGCTCCTACGGCAGTCTTCTCCAGAACGCTTTGCTGCACCACGTTGATCTCGCAGTCTTCGAGGTCCATGCGCTTGGCGAGGTCTTGAAGAAACGACATGGACCAGCGCTGGGTCATGCGTCGCGCCTCCACGAAGCTGCGCAGGGTCTGCTCTCGGCTGTGGATCGGTTTGATCAGTGGACGAAGCACGCGCTCCATGAGCACTGGATGCGTATGCGACGCAAAGTGCGTATCGCCATTCAGGAAACGGCACGCGGTGATCACGGCGAGAGAGATAGACACGTTGGACGGGACTCCCGCGTTGCCAGCGGAGAAACCCGAGCTCAGAGGGATCGACGCCAGGGGGATCAACTCGTTCAAATCACCAGCAACAGACAGGAATTGCATGCTCGACATATCTTGACCATCGATGTGAAGCGATGGCATTGCGTGCGTCTTGCTCGTAGATGAGACAGTGTGGAGAGCGAAATTCACGTGCACCAAGCCAAAGCATCCACACTCGGGGCCAGCTTGTCCGAACTTGTGTCCTCGATCGACGAGGAGCATCTTCAGCACTTCATCAGCTTCGCGCTCCGAGAGCATCAGCACAGAGTTGTCTGGAAACACGAGGACGACGCCAGCCGTACGCATGAAGCCGTTCCAGACGAAATCGCTTTTGGAGGACGGTCGATGCACCGTCGACCAGAAGTTCGTTGTGCCGTACAGATTCAGATTTGTCCACGCCAGATCTCGAACGCCTGGGGGAAAGAAGAACTCTCGAACAGCGCTGAAAGCAGGCATGACCGAGACAGCGCTGCTCAGATCGTTGACGGACGACGCTTTGAGTAACTCGCGATAGTTCCAACGCTTGTCCTCACACGGCTCCAGAACGAGACAGGGCGTTTCGTCTTCTACTTCTTCTTCCTCTTCGACTTGCAGTTCCCGCTCACACTCTTCTGCGAATCCTGTCACTCGAACAGAGTCCTCCAGCCCATACGTACGAGCGTGGGATTCGATCCTTTTCGTCGTGCTCGCGACGACGGTATCACTCCCAAGCGAAGTTGAAGTCACGTGGAGGCGCTTGGCAACAACGTCAAACACGAGGCGACTCTCAACTGCATCTCCGTACATCCGCTGCAGACCCCACTCTTCATCTTGAAGCTCGTTCTCGGAACTAGCTCTGTTCTCGCAGAACCGAATTCCGTTGTCCGCCCACTCGAGTACCCCAATCGTGCTCTGAGCTTCCGTGTTTTGCATCACCCAGTTCAAAACGTCGAGAGTAGTGGCATCTCCAGTAGACACAGCGTCCATTCGTGGCGTCTGCTTGTGTGAGACGATGTCATACACTTCGCTGGTGCTGGACAACCACAGTTTCTGATTGCGACCAAGTTGTCGCAAGCGCCCTGCTCCTTGCATCAGCTTGTCCTTCGTGATTGCAGGGCCAAGCGTCAGGAGCGCAACAGCATCCGGAACCAGCTTCATGTCCGACCCACGCGACCGCGCCTCGTCGAAAATCACGAAAGTGTCACGCTCATGAATGGATGACGCCTTCAATGGCGAGAGTATTTGCCGCTCACGCTCCAAAACCATCCAGCAATTGTGCTGCTTGCGTGTGTCGTAGTATGTGACACCGGCTGCAACGAAGCCTTCTTGTGCGAGCAGGAACCGAGCAGCGCCATCGAGTCCAACGCCAGCGAGTAGAGCTCCCGTATCGATGAGAGCACGGCAGTTTTTCGCCAATGCTTGGAGCAGGAGTTTCTTCCACGTGGCCACGCTCGAGTTCGAGTCGGAGGAGGACTCGTGAGCAATAGCTTCGTAGCCGATCGTCGACGTGAGCAGCAAATCGATCATCTTGCCGTTTGTACCGCGCAAAGCAGCCTCATTTGGTTCGCTTTGAGTTACACCAACTGGAAGCAAGCGATGGGTATCATTCGTCCCAGAGAAACCCACCTTAGACGTGCCACGCACGAGGTCCCACGCACTTCGCGAGAGCCGTTTAGGGTACTGCTTTGTATCGCGCGGAAACACGTGCCGGTTCAGGAAAAAGTTGATCACCTCCATTGAGAACTGGTACGCATCGCACACTACGGCGAACTGGTGCATGTTGTCAAGGCTGATGTGGTCGAGACTACACAGCAGTTCACGAGACGCTAGATCCAGCGTCGACTCGATCGACTTGAACCAGTTGTCGTAGTAGCAGATACGCTCGGAGTAGTCCAGACGAAACAGCGCCACAAAAGTCTTACGAATATCATCGTTGCCAAGACCAGCGTGGTAGAACGCGAGCAGCGTGAGCGTGATACTCACGTCTGGGTGGCTGAACTCGGAACGATCTGCTGGTAGATCAGCAGCTGTGAAGGGGATGGCAAGTAGCTTTGGGCGGCTCCCAGGTTCGGGAAGACCGTAGTTCACGCGGTTCCGCTTCTCAAGACAATTCTCTAGCACACCGTAGGCCAGTAATCCACGCAGCGCGAGAATCTGCTCCTTGACGTTCTCGATTCCGTCCGGCATTCTCTCCAGAATCGCGTCACAACTGACTCCGCAATCTGTGAGTGCTGAGATGAGTTCCTTCCGAACCACCTGATCTCTTTGGCTGAACACGTTGAGCCACGACAGCTCATACGGCGCGTGCTCCATCAAGTCTTCCACGAGCGCTCGCTTGAAGTCCACTCGACGGTTGACCTCATCTTCCGACACGATGTTCAGTCGAAAGCCGTTGAACGCACCGCGCCGTGGGCGGTACTCGGTTTGCACGTTGAACATGCCAGGAGACACATTCAACATATGCATGACGCGCCGGCTCGTGGTGCTCGTGAGCACTCGCAATAAGGCCTCAGCTGCCAACCAGCGGCACGAGCCACCATCCAGCACTGCAGGCACACCGATGGCGTACACGAGGTGGTACTTGTGGTGCAACAGTGCGTCGCTCTCGTCGAACACGTCGACGTACTGGTTCGAGTCCAGAAGCGTATCGAGGGCCTGGCACAAGTCATCGTTGTCTTCCGACTTTGACTTCGCGTACACAACCTCCACGCGCTTCAATTCCAGCGAGAGCCGGTGTTCTGGCGCGATCATGAGAAAGCCACCACTGCGCTTGACTTCATCGACTGCTTCTTGCATGAGCAAAACAGCGTCAAGATCAAGCTCGATGGTTCGGTTGAATGGCAGCTCCGTGAACGGAAGGCGCAGAGAGCCAGCCGACAAGACACGATGCATGAATTGGCGAGTCTCACTCAGCAGTGGAGCCAGGAAATGCGATCGAACAACTCGGTCCGTGGCAGTGTGGCGGTAGTACAGAAACAGCATCGGCAGGATCACCCGCGTCTTGCCTCGCCCCATGTTCAGCTGGCAGATACTTCCGGGATTCTCGATCATGTGGCGTGCGATGATGTATTGCTCCGGCCGGATCTGGAGACGACCTTCGACTTCAAACACCAGCCAATACGGATGCTCTTCACTCTTCCACAGGCGCGTGCATAGTAGCTCTTCCCCAAAGTACTCCACAGGTGGTGGTGAGGCAGACTCGGCTCGACTTATGATTCGCTCGAGCTTGTCTTCCAACACACAAAGCTCCATGAATCGCAAAGCTCCTTGGGTGAACTGACGGCGACTTCGCTGCGAAAGGCGAGGCGCGAAATGGAGTAGCACTTGCTCGTCGAGCACAGAACGCAGCACGTCGGTCTTCGTGAGCTGTGGCAAAAATCCCGCGCTGAGGAAAACGATGTCTTTTGGATCACTGCGCGCACAGTTCACTGCTTCAACGAGGTATCGCCACATCAAGTCGCGCTTTGCAGTCACGTCGGACAGAAGAACTCGACAGTGGGTAGCTAGTTCGATGAGTCCAATAATGAGGCGCTGTTGATGCACGCTGTGATGCGCCACCCAGCTTGCTTCAACCTCCTCAATCATGTGCGAGCCCATAGTGTTCATCGCTGTCTTGGCCAAAGGGAAAACTGGGACCTCGATCAGCTTGGAGTCCTCAACGAAGCGACACAGGCTCATCTCCTGACTTCGAATGAAATCTCCATCCACAGGCGCGTCAAGCAACTTGACGAATGACAGAAGCGAGTCTCTTTGAGATGTCTTCGACACGTGCAGCACCGATACACCGAGCGACGAGAGTTCCTCCATGTTGCGAAGACCTCCGCGAAAGAAGCTTTCTTGCAACGTCGCGCGTTTGCAGTTTGCAGTGTAAGAGTCCAAATCGCCGATGCACTCTATCGCATCACCAACATTGGTGCCATCTTCAAACAGGAAATCCAGTCGCTGAGCTCGCTCAATCAGATCGGCAGCAATCACTTTCGACGCGACGGTGTGATAACTGAAACGTCGTATGCTACTCAGAGCCACCAGAGCACGGTCCGACAGGGGCCGAGTCGAGGTACAGCCACGCATTAGATGATTTGCCGCTTCTCCTCCAGTCATTTGCAGGTCGGACCACGGCAGCAAACAGTCGGAGGCTGCATAAATGGCCGCCAGAAGCAGGCGATTCTCCAGTGACTCCGTGGACAGCGTCATCAAGCGTGGGTGTTCCTCCACGATGGCAGCAGGAATCGAGGCGTTTGCGTTCTCTGGTATTCCAATATCGACCAAGCCGCTTCCGAGATGAAGAACTTCTCCGCAGGGAATCACAAGTTGCCGTTCGGCCTTCTCGCATTCTTGAGTGGCGCGCACGAGCACCAAATATCGTCGAAAACGTTGCATCTGTCCCGCAAGCTGCTGGCTGGTCGCCAGCACGTAGCCCTTGAACTCCACTGATGCGAGATCTCCGTCACCGTTCTGCACGAAGCGTAGCCCGAACCGTGGCAGACAGATTTCGAACAGATCCGCTCGTGACCGCATGACATGGATAAACGACGGGTCTTCAAACTTGCGGAAAACTCGAATCAGCGATTCGTCTTGTGCAACGAACAGGTTGTAGCTCTGCGAGCGCAAGGCAACATCGGAGTACGCGTCGCATTCGTCTGCTCGAGGCACTTCACAGCACAGCGCTTGGCCACCTTGAAACGTGATGACAAAGTAGAGTTCTCTCTTTGACACCTGCTTTTGCCGCAGCAGCACGCAATTGCCGTCTGGATAAATCCAGTGAGCAAAGTTGTCGGCCAATGTCCTTGGAAATACCGCCGTGAGCAGTTCGAGCCACGATGACGAACACAGCTGCAAGTGTGCCTGTGCCGATTCACTAGTCTCCTCAACGATGAGCTCGTCGTTCGCGACTCTAAACTTGTAGAGGCATCCGCCCAGGCTGTGCGCGGAGCTGTACACATCTTCATGGCGATTCACCTCGAAGTCTTGGTCTCCAAAAAGCGCCATGAATTGTTCGTTCTGTCGTATGCGTACCGGAAGGCCTCCGGGTGGCTCGCCGTTCGTCAAGATCGAGCCCGTGCACAGATTCACTAGATAATGCGTCCCATCAACGGAATTGATGCTTTCGAAGCAGCTCGACATGCGGTCATCACAGAAAGTGACGGGAGTCCAACGCAGATTCACCGGCATACGATCGTTCACGAGACCACATAAGTGGGACAAGATCTCATCGGGCGACTGAGCCACGAACTGCATGATCGCAATAATTCGACTTGACATGACCTGTCGAACAACGCTCGTCGCCTGTCGCACGGTCGCACGAAGATCCCCAACCGCGAAAAGCACTGCATTCCCGAAAAGAACGATCAGTTCACAGATGTTTCGGAGGTCTTCTTCGGAACACGGCCCACACTTGTAGTTCATGAGCGCGAACGCATACAGCAGACATTCTCGCGTACGCAATTCACGGCACGCGGCTGTCGAGACTCCACTTCGCCACTTCAGTCGATCTTCTTCTGCCCACCGACGCGCCGTTCGAGATAGTGACCGAATCGCTTGACGGCCATCAATACCACTTGCATACTGATCGAGAAAATCTGCGATCTCTCCGAGAAGCGGAATCGACATCCACTTGCTCGGTGAAGAGTCGATCTTTTTAGCCAATGCCTGCATGATGGACGAAAACTCTCCGACAGATTGCGATGACTCCAAATCGATATGCCAAACAAACGACGGGATGACGGCCTCGGTCACATCTCCCACTTGATAGATCGTTTGCTTGACGACGGTAGCCACAAGCACATCTTGCCAGTCGAGGATGTCACCTTGCAAAGCTTCAAAGACGCGACGGAGCTGTTGCACTGGGTAGCTGCGAAGGGTGCCGAGCGACGTGTACGCCACGAAATCATCGCTCGCTAAGGTGATCGCTTCGGACTTGGCATACGATAGATTTCCTCGGCTATCACCACCTGGAAACGCCACCGCCCATTGGAGCTCATCACGCGAATGCTCACTTTTCACAAACTCCGCGATGAAGTGTTGCTTCGAATCGCTATCTCGGATCATCGATGGGTTCACGAACGCGCCAGACGACTCTTTCCACAAGACCTCATGCTGATCACCTCTTGGAAACCAGGTACACTTCTTCACAAATTCTTTGCGAGTAGCAACGTCGTCGATACAGGTTGGACCGAAGCTCGTGGGCTCTTGGAGTTGCAAAGGAAATGCCGAAGTGTAGCACGTGGCGGTGGCGTCAATGGGAGCAACACCGTGGCGACTGTGATGAGCGATCCAACCCGTCTCGCACTGCGCTTCTACAACGAACTGTGTGGAATCACGGGGTCCCAGCTCTCGTTGTGATTGCCCGCTCAATTTTGCCAGAATGTCCAATTCGATAGGCATGAAGATCAGGAACAGCACAGCGCGAGCTTGAATTGAGTTCTCCGGCAATGGGCTGACCATGAACTCCTTCATCTGAAGAAGTCTATCAAGCTCTGCTTCATCATTCCGGATGGAATTCGTGAGCCGTGAAATAGTTCCTTCCACGACTTGGACATCCCACGTACGAACTCGGTACCCATGAATGCGGCAGGACTTCGCCCACTCTTCTTCGAGATCTGCTTTCGCTTTCTTCAACTGTCGCCGTTGATCTTCCAAATTGGCTCGTAACGTCACGACTCTCATCTTGCGTTGCTCAATACCACGCCATGCGTTCTTACCATGAGCATCCCAAGCACTAAGGTGCTTTGTATACTGTGCACCGACCTGGGCCAAAGTCTGGCCCATTGCACGCGCAAACTCGATCGTTCCATTGTGATTGCTGTAGTCGAACACAGGCTTGGACGTTGCGCTTGCATTCCACTTCTGAACATAGCGAGCGACCTCCCTCAGCGTCTCACGAGCTGTTTGTTCTGGAAGAACTGCCACGCTCAAGCGCGCCCAGTCCAACGCAACCTGGCGACTCGCCAAAGCTGGATACTTGCGGCAGCAATCCATGTGACACAGGCAGAAGGCAATCCAGGCAAAAAGCAAAACCTTGCTATCGGTCGTGACTCGCGCCATTTCGTCGAAGTTTTGCTCGTTGCTGAATGCTTCGCGCCGAGCATTGTACCAGTTGAAAATCTCAAGGAGTTCCAATGGCGAACACTCGACGACGACTGTGCGTGAGGCGAGCTTACTTCCAGCACGGTACATGAAAACCTCAACCGTGCGCCGCGCAGCACTGACGTGATCGTCCACCTTGCTCGTCGATACTGATGCAAGGTATTGCAGAAGAGCGCTTGCTGGGCACGTCATACCGTCGATAACTTCATAACCTCGATTCGCGTCTAGAGCCTTGGCTCGAGCATCTTCTGGAGCAGCTTTCTGCAACAAGTTTTGTAGTGATGGCGCTGCAAGAATCGGGGGAACTGCCGAATGGCACAGGCGCGTAAGCTCAGACCCACCAGGAAGAGCGAATTCACGCGCAGCATCTTCACTCCACGCCTTGGTCACGGAGTCGACATCGTCTCGCCACTGCTGAATCCCGCGTTGCAAACGCGCACTGACGTACCCACGATCGATCATCTCCACCATGAGCACTGAAACGTGTTGCAGCATCGCAAACGTCGTATCCACTTGCTCCCAGAACGCCTTCACGTCGTCATCACCACTGATCTGTCGAAGTCGCTTCAGCTCCGCTCGAACGAGATCACTCTGAAACCGAAGGAGAACTTTCTCAAACAGTGCACTGCTGCCCGGAAGTGCTTGTCGAAGTGTAGCGCGCACGAGAGCCCAGCACGTATCACGCGGAGCACCACCAGTGTGCAAGCCGACGTCTGTCGTTCCTCCAGCCGGCATATATATCCCACGCTTCGTGCTGCCCATGGTCTTCTCTACAGCCGTACGGATGGCCGCACACAGAAATGCCGGCGTCTTCTGGTGGCCAGGGCCTTCACCGTGGGCCGCGTTCCGCTTCTCGCCTGTTCGTTTCTTGGCAGCAGCGAGCTCCGCACTCAGCTCGCCACAGAAAGCTGCGTACTTCGTCCACGTCAGATGGCCACAGTGAAACACTTCGTGGGTCTTCGGAACTGCACTATGGACTGACTTGTCGCCAGGAAGCGAATGGATCACGCGCTGCCATCCATCCAACCCAAGCAGCCGCATAGTCGCCTTGTTCACACTCACACACTCCAACTGCAGCACGCTGGCGTACTCTGGAAACCAACGCTCTGTCCAGATCTCGCCTCGTTGCGGTCTGCTCTCACCCACTCGCGGGCTGACCTCGCGCCACACGCGCGTCAATGCTCTGCGATCCGCAGACGAGAACTCATCCAGCGGCACGTCACGGTCGTGAAGTAGTGGGTCGAGATGCGCGTGGCTCTCCAACGAGCCGTCGTCCATCTCCGTGCCGTCCTCCATAACGGCGTCTCCGTCGTCGAGAATCGCTTGGACCGTCACCTCTAGAAGCCGCCGAAGCTCCTCACAAAACGCCGGCGACTGGTCTTCGCTCGGCCGCTGATGCTTGAAGCGGAAGATGGCGTTCAGCGCACGAGCCGACGCCATGTTTCCCCTCTTGGTTGTCTCTTCTTCCCGTTGTTTCCCTTCTTCCTTCTCGCTGGTTAGTCTCCGTTGCCTCGGCAAATTCGACACTGAATGTCTCCGCACTCGTGGCTGTGAGCCTGTTGGACTCCTGCTTTCTTGTCGCTCGTAGAACGCGCGTTGTCTCCTCTCATCCGTCGCTTACCACCGTTACCCACCGCGTCATTTCCCTTCGTATCGTGAGGATACTTTTCCCATTGAACGGGTTTCGCATTCAGCGGGTCTTTGCCAATAGGTTCTGACCATCACTCTTGACCTTCAAACATCGACCCGGGTCGGGTTCGACGTGGGACAGGGTTTTTGGTTTTGACCGACCCGTTCCCCTGCCATTTGACCCATTCATTCAAAGTCACGCCACCAGCATGGCGCCAGAATGGCCGCCGCCCAAGGTGCCGAATGCGATCTTCCGCTTCAAGCACCAGCGTCCAAGCGAAGACCAGTCGTCGGTATTCTGCGGAGATCTGAGGGCGCTTGTGGAGACGACGATCTGCTCGATTTTGGGGTCTTCGGAGGCCATGGAGAGCGACGAAAATGGCAATGAAGAGCAAGTTCAACTCGCGGCGTCTCAGCTTCACCTCGCTCACACACGGCGAATTCACTTCGATCCGCTGCTGGAAGGCGACGATGTACCTTTGGATGAGTTCTCTGATGAAGATTGTGGGTTTCTGAGGCGCGCGCTGCTCGAAATCGGCCCGCGCAGGCGTGTGACAAGGCCGCCGACACGCGGCGAGCTGTGGACCGAGCGGTGGTTTCCAGAGTACGCCAGTGTACTGCAGATGGACTGCATCAGCGTCAGTACCGTTGCGCTGCGATTGCTTGCGCTGGATGGATGGCAGCGTGTTCTCCATTTTCTTCCGGACGAGACGAACGTCCACAGTGCGGTGCCCACGACTCACGATGTGATGCACTGCGGCCGCTTGGATTGGACGCGCTACGAAGAGTTATTTGAAGAGCTGGACAGCGAGCTTGCGACTGCAAAGGCGCGCACGGCAACGCAACGAACGGCTGCTCATGGTGGAGGCCCCGGTCACCAGAAGACCCCGGCGTTTTTGTGTGCAGCGATCCGCACGTCACTAGCGAAGGTCATGGATTCCAAGGAGACTCAATATCAGCCCAAAGGAGGAACAACTGACGTCGGCATGCACACGGGAGGAGCGCTGCGTGATACTTGCTGGCCGCTCGTCCGTGTAGCACTGAAGCAAGCAGTTCCAGGGAGCATCGCGCTGTATGACAAGGTGATGCTTCGGCTCAAGAGCGAGCTTGTTCAAGCGGAGCTGGATCGTTTGAAGGCTACAGATGATCTCAAGGAGTTCTGGACGACAGTCGACACGACATTCGCCATGCTACAAGATGTCGCGGCGCATTTCTCGGAGATGATGGATCGTGGATACGGCAGCACCCGCCTCGAAGTAAACATCTTGCAGTGGCGAGAAGCTATGGACTCGATCGTGGTGGCGTGGAGCGTAAATGCTGCTCGTGATTATGAGCTACTAAGTCAGCAAAAGCTGGAAGAGCTGGGTGTTTCCGCTACGTTCCCCTGACTGCCAATGCCTGTTTGGCAAAAGCCGTCGCGCGCGCCATTGACGGGGAGTGGCCGCACGAAGGCTCTGGAAGCAAATCGTGGATATGAAGTGATTGATGCTGCGACGTGTACCGCTGACGTGCTGCTGCAATATCTGGACGTCGCTGACAAGAGCAAGAACAATGACATGGTGTACGCTGCCCAGCGCATGGTCGAGGTCTTCATGAACCGCGCGAGTTCTGAGCTGGCATCAGATCAAGACGACAAGAAGCATTCGGCTTCTGATCTACTCGGGATCATCAGCTGGTACAGCGCACGTCGAGATTTCTTTGGCCGAGATCAAGTGTTCGACGAGATGGCGCGAGTGGTGACCGACAGCAAGCTGTTGCTCATGACGTGGGCCGCCTTTTGTCTTTGTCACATGGCGTGCTGCAGTGCCTATCCTTCGCTCACGAAGCACCGCATTGCCTTGGATTGGTCGCGCCTTGGTGTTGCTGTCCTTCCAGAACGAACAGCGCGAATTGCGTTGCAGCATGTTGTGAGCTACATCCAGAAATGGAATGAACGCAACAATCTTCTCGGCCCCGTGTTTGATTTCGGAAACCACCTCGGATCCATCCAGCTCGCCAGGGCTGTGGGCCACGAATCGGACCAGTGCAAGTCAACTTACGAGCTACACCTCGGCGCCTGGAAAGCTCGAGAGGACGTGCTGTGGAGTAACATTGAGAAGCGCAAGACCGAAGTGGCGAGCATGCGCGCCGAAATTGCAGCTGGATATACTACACTGATGACGGCTCAAGCAGAGCTCCGAGAAGTCGAGATGCAGGTTCCTGTGGACTACTACAGCTCCATGTACCAGCTTCAACATGCCCAATACCTCCGAGACCGGAATTCACAAATTTTTCGTTCGATTCAAGACACCGAGAAGAAGCGCGATTCGCTGCTCCAGGTTGAAGAATACTTAGTGAGTCCGCTTCCCCTCGACCCTGTGGAGGCACAAGCGTCTCTCATGCTCATGCATATGCCGCTGGAGCTCGATATCTTGGCTGAGCTCTGCGGCAGGGCCCAGCGAGAGCTTGGGCCACGCGAATCGAACAAGGACTTGATCGAGAAACCGAACTCGACGAGCTGGATCGACCACTATCGTGCGTATGCGCTTGTGCCTGTGGCAACTTCGCCAACACAATATGTGACCGCATACCCGAGCGACCTCAATCTGCCTTCCGATTTTGGACCTTCGACGATCGACCAATTATCAAGTCGCGAGGAATTCATTCGAAAATGCTCGTGGTATCCAACGAGCGACACCAAGGTACTCTGGGGCGACGATTCATCGCGGCACGTCAATCCATTCAAGATCGAAATGGCACGTTCTACGCGCCACTTCACGGCAGCACTCCCTGCCAATCATGGAGATATGGAATGGGCAATCGCGTATCCTGGTGGTGAAACCCGTGGCAACGTGGTTTATGCACGATCGGAAGAGCTCGACGCTGCCAATGAAGATTTCACCGCCTACACAGCGCTGGGTTCACTTCGCTCTTGCCCTGTGCAGCAGCTTCGGCGTCTCTTTAGTGCGCTTCAAGGCGACATCCTGGATTGGTCAAGCCCACTTGTTGCGATTATCGTGAAGCAAGCGGCTTTCCAAGTCGGCGACCTGACACAAGGCGAGGTCAATGAGTTTGCGTGGCACATGGACCTCATATCTGAGGTTTCCGTCACCGAGTTCTGCTCAATACTGCAGGTACTCGCAAACAAGCTCAGTGCGTCTCCCAGCAGGTGGAGGTCGATTCCGCTTCTTGGAGAGCTAGCAGGGTTCGTGAATCAGTTTGCTTCGTCTACGTCACGTGGAAGAGAATCCGTTCGATCCCTCTCCCGTACAGCACGCCGATGGGCCGAAGAAGAGCGGGCGAAGTGGCTGAGTGGTGTTCCAACAAGCGAGTGCCTCGAGCTGCGAACAAGCGAATGTCTGCTCTACGGATTCGCGTTGTCGTGCTTCAAGCTCGGTCCGTGCTCCGACGAAGATCTTCTCGAGATTTGTGAACTCATTGTTCTCTACGGCAATGCTCAGCTCTTCGCAGGGGGGAGTCTTGGTGATACTGTCCGTGAGATGGACAACATCGTTCGTCAAGTTATGTCGATCCGCATCTTCTCAATCAGTGCATTTCTTGCTCAGGTGCCGAGTGATGTACTTTCTCGGCTGTGTCGCCTCGTGAATCACCGCATTCCGACGACTCTGCGTTGGTCACCGGTGGCGTCAACAGGAGGGCGTCTTCCGTGCTGTTTCGAAGCGACGGATCCAACGGATGGGACACATTTTCTCGTCAACGTGTTCACAGGTTCTGTGTTGACCAGTGGTGCCCCACCGGGCGGCCTTCCTGCAAATATCCGACTGAACAAACGGTTCGTGGAGCTCTTCGAAGACCAAGACTTCGAGGTGAGCGGAAAGGGTGATGTGTACAGCACAGTGCACAAACTAGATGGTTGTGGATACCGATTTCAGCTGATCGGCGACGAGCTGGTTGTCGACGAGTTCAGCACATCAGCAAAGTTGCAGATGTGCTCCAATCAGTGGTTAAAGTTGCTGGGGCGTGCGCTTCCGCGAACACTGGTCAAGAACTACTCCCATTGGCTCTGGCGGGATGGAAAGTGCGTCCTTCATCGCCAGAAATCAGCGTCCAAGCGAGATGCAGAGTTCATCACCAAGTTTGTCGACGGCAAAGCGTTGTGTTACGAAATTCCACGTGCGGATCAGGGTCGTGATTACGCTCAAATCGGCGCGCGCACAGAATCGTACAATGTCTTTGTGGCCCACGATGAAGTGTTTAGTCGGGTTTGGAGCAAGTTCGAAGACCAGTCGTTCCTTCACGTCATGCGCTCGCCGACTGATTTGCTACAGATCAATCTGCCACGCTTTGGACTACGATTCGTGCAGAACCAAGCTGGCGTGTTCGCATCAGTTGAGCTCAAAGGGTATGTGCTCTCGATGCACCAGCAGCTCACCGGTCAGATGCAGAGATTTCGGCGATATTTGGTGCTACAAGGGGACTCACAAGAAGCCAACACGTCCAATAGGCTCTTGCTTGTAGCGACTGGAAGAGTTGTCGTGCTCGAGAACGGGCTGGTCGACGTTGAAATGCCACGCAGCTCGAACGCGTCCGTCTCTAT
>JAADXI010000053.1:0-51654 GCA_023337615.1 Pythium brachiatum | reverse complement strand
TGTTCATGTTGGAGGCTGGTGCTTATAAAGGAAGGAAGCAAAGTGATCGTTGCTTGTCACTGCGGACACGCGTGCCTTCACTCGGCTCGGCAGTGAGTGGATGGAGTGCGTCGAGCGGATTTTGATGGATTGAATCAATCCTTGATGATAGAAGGAAGATCCCCCATCGTTTCTTGCATGTACAGCAATCAACAGCAACTGAAGGGGGGCATCTGTCGCCACACAGTGAACTACTGTAGGGGTACACCTTCCCACCCAAGTGGGTGGTCACCGATAGCGCCAGCGATAGCGATCATCGCGAAGAGGAACAACGTGGAAGTTCCACCGCAAGTCATCGCCATTTTTTGCGAGTCACAGCAACTTTCAACGTGACAACTTGACCGGATGCCTGACTTATGCCTGTATGACATCCCACGCTTTCCCCTCATATATGTATGATACACTGTATCATACATATATGAGGGGAAAGCGTACACTGTATCATACATATATGAGGGGAAAGCGTGGGATGAAGTGTGGGACTCTATTTGATTTGAAAAACGCCACATCTTGAACCGCAAAAATTGGAGGGAACTCAAACTTTGAGTTTCCTTCATTTTGAGTATCAGAGTATCGTTGTTCCGATTCTGCACTGTGAATGGTGTACTGTAGTAGTGTTCACAGAATATGCAACCGAGCTTACAACCGTGATTTGATTGGTAGAAATACTGACATGGGTTCAAACTCGAAGAGAGGTCAAGTCTGTTTGTCTGCTCGAAGTGCTAGCAGCAGCTTGGAGACGGAGAGGTTGCGGCGGTATGCAGCGTAAGACTTACAGTAGATCTTATCGATAGCGACGTCGCTTGTGTAGCCCGCTCTGACCAGGCTCGACATCTTGTCTCAGAAATGCTTGCGTAGCGTGAACGGGAATGTGTTGGCGCCACGCTCTGCTCTTGTGTAGTTCTTTGCAGCCTTGCCGCCATTGTAGCCAAACTGGTACTCATGGCACAACTCATACAGATCCCTTAGAGCGGTGGATATACTGGTGTGCCTTCGATCACGCTCAGCTCGAGCTGCACCGCCATCATGAGCAACGCCATCGATTGCGCCAGCCCTAGACACAGGGCCGGTTGGATGGGAATTCGACCACACTGGGCATCAAATCAAAGTCATTTCTCTGTAGAGCACTCAACACGCGGCAGCTCAGCCATTACCTCGGCCACCGGACGCTTGACAGAAACAACTGTGCACGGAGAGCGGCAAAATTACGTGGATGCGCGGTGGTTGTGTTGCTTCGTGTCGGACCAGTTGCCACTGTCCACAGCCGCACGCGGTGCCTGGTTTCCTTCGCGAGGTACACCGTGTGCATGGTGTCCGAGGCGAAGTAGATCCCTGTGGGCTGGTCAGACTCGCAAACCTAGAATTAGAGGCCGTGATGTCAGCGCCGGCGGTGGGAACATTCAGGCCATGCGCACACTCGTCACACGCGCCGCTCGTGCATTCGTAGTTGCCCATATCGCTCGACGCCACAATGATCTCGGGTCAGCAACAATAACAACAACAACAAAATGAGCTCTCAGTCACAAAAGGCGCTCATCTGGGTCTAAAGTTCAAACGATGGTGTCTCCATGTTGGCGAAGGTGCAGAGATGAAAGCAATAAGAGGGAGCATGCGAATTGATCCGAACGAATAGTCTCGTGGAGAAAATGCGGCACTAGTGCGGTATTCTACCTGGTCAGGACGAGTGTGGTGTGGGAGCTCTAAAGTGCCATTGTGGAGCTCCGTGAAGGTCATGAAGCGCACTGCAGTATGATCGACCAGCTTGTTATCGACCGTCGATTCGACGGTATTGTAGCTAGGGTTAGGGTTTACAACCCGGACAATATTTGGCTCGCCCGTGCAACCCGGCTCGGTTGTAAATTTTGAAGAAAAACACACCGCTCCGTGCAACCCAAGTTGTACAGAATACTGGTGGTTTTTGCGCGGTATTGATCCAAATACTGCGTCTGATCTACACTCTGGGCCAATCAGCAGAGGCCAAAAGTTGAACAGGCGACATGATTGGGCGTCTCGCGGGAAATACAACCGCGGTTGTAAATGGTAAATAATGTACTGTACTGTAGGACACTGGTCCGTCTGCACCAATGTCACTGAACGGAGGTATACGGTGAGTACAAGTGAAGACTCGTCACATGAAGGGTTTGGCTTCGTGATGCCCACTTGAAATCCACACCAACCGCCAGTTGAAGCCTTTTTTGGAAGCTGATGCCAGTGGCATCATGCAGCATCGTCCACCTCCCGCAGATCCACTCAACAAGCTCAGAGTGCACAGAATGGAGCACAGAGAATTGAGAATGCAGACGTGGAGGGGGATGAATAACTGTACCGTAGAGAAAACTTTGAGATCGGGCCGGAATTCTCTTGATTCGAGATCCCGTAATGTTCCGCCGATGAGTGCATCGAGCATTCGGCGCCAACACTCCAACAACCAACGGTGCCAAGTTGGCTAATCTTGATTGTGTTGGTCTGCCCACCACAATCAAGATTACTTTTGTTGATGCCAGTGTTCATCCATTCGAGCGTTGACGTCCGTTTCCAAGGATAATCAGACTCGTTGGAAGCTCGAGCTCAAAACTTCAAAAACTTCGAGAAAAAACCCAATCACATTCACTCTGTTTTAGAATCGAAACACAGAAACAGGCATTCTCAAAATGTTCGCAAAAATAGTTTTTCTAAAAAACAGGTCTGTGACTCACCCTTGTGGCTTGCTGCTGCTGATTTTCGCCTTCATCAGGTCTTCTGGAACCCTAGATTTTTCAGAACTTGAAACATTTCACAACTTGACCAGTGACAGGCCACCTGAACTCCTTGTACGGCAGCAACCCTAATCCTGCTCCAGACCATCAACTCCGAACGTTTTTGCCGTGCCTGACACCTTCGCTCGAGCCTAATCGAAAGAGAGCATAAACACCCAGCAAAGCGCATTCTGTTGGCAACCCACTTGGTCCAAGGCCAGCGAACGCCACCGCGACCTCACCTCTTCGGATCCACAAGGCTGCCACCACACGGCGCCCCACACACTCCCAACAAAACCAACGCGAGCAGTTCATTCTCAGTTGGGCGTCCGCTGCAGTGTACCAGCTCACGAGGGAGAGGAGAAGAACGAAAACTAACTCAAGCGACGACGCGGCCAGACGTCCAGAAAAGGAAACCGCACCGTATCATCGCGTTTTGTTCTCTCTCTCAATCTGGACCCAGTGATCGAGCAACGAGGGCACCAACTTCTCAGTCGATTCGCACGACCACTACGAGTGCATCGAGTTCATTGCTGGCAGCGCTACCAACAAAACTCACAACATCACTCGGCGTGAACAGAGGATGCCACCGCCCGGAGGCAACGTGCGACACATCGACAATCCGGAGCTGTTCCAACAAAACCAACTCCGCCAACGAAAGATGCTGCCACCGTTGGCGGCGCCACCAACCGAACTGTCCATGGAGACGCATCCGATGAGTCCCATGAACGCGGAAACCAAGGCGGAGATGGAGACGCTCGTGCGCAACCACATCAACTTCGCGCGCGCCTTCAAGCTCAACGACGCGGCCATGCTGCTGCCGTTCCTGGACAAGAACGTGACGCTCACGACGACCGACGGCGCGCTGCTGCAGGGCGTGAGCGCCGTGCTGGGCTGTCTCGTTGGCGCGAAGATGGGCAAGCTCAGCGGCGCATTGCACATCAAGGGCCGGCCCACGCGCTCCGGCCCGTGGCAGTCGGCGTTCGTGTACGAGCACGGACTGGTGTTCAAGGAGCCGCTCTACTCGGAGGTCATAGACTGGAACCCGCAGAGCGCCGTCGTGACCAAGATCACGCACACGCGACTGAGCAGTCCGCTGGACGCCGGCCCGCCCAAGAGCGTCGCGGACGTGGTCAAGGTCGTGGCTACGCTGCCGCACCGCCTGTCGCTGAGTGACGAGGACGACTACCCGGCGCCGCAGCTCAACCGCCGCTCGAGTCTCAGTGTCGCTAGTGTCGCGGCGTTGAACTCGCCCATTCCATCGGATGATGACGCGTCCAGTAGCGTGGGCGGCGTGATCGTGACACGCGTGGCCGTGCTATCCAAGCTGTCGCCCATCCGCAAGCGCAAGCTCGTGAACGCGTTCCTCACGGTCGAAAGCGAGGCCGGTGCCGTACTGTGGAAGAGCAGCGTCGCCAAGAAGCAGACGCTGCCCGTGTGGAGCGGCGTGGAGCTGGACATCCCTCCACCACTGGAAGAAGGGGAAGACTCGCTCGACAAAGTCAACAACACGCCCGTGGTCGTCACGCTCTGGGACTACGGGTTCTTCCGCTCGCTGCGCGTGGCCACCGCACAAGTCACAGCCGCCCAGCTTCTCAAGGCCGAGCGCGTGGGCATCTCCACGCTCGAGCTCAAGCCCATGGGGCTCTCCACGCAGTCGATCCAGCTTTCGTTGTCGCTGTTACACCCGGACAACGATCGTGAGTGGAGACCTCGACGATCGTCCATTGTCTCCGCCGTCGCTGCCGTAGATGCCGCAGCATTATCCAGCGACGACGAAGTGGCCACGGCCGTGCTGACAAAGCGAAGTCGCTCAGGCTTCCTGGACCCGTTCGCCATCGACGGCCCGTGGCTCGTCGTTGCCATCTCGTCCCTGGCACTGCTGCTGTGCACGGCAGTGCTATGGCTCCACTCCTGGAGCCACGTCGTGGTCGAGTAGACTGCGGCTGACCTTTAGTGATCGTTTTTCTCCATGTTCGGTAAACTATGAGGCAGAAACCTCCTCTAAACATAAATTTTGAAATCCACCGCCCTCACTTTCGAGGTTCAGACACAGAGAAAACACAGTCGCATTCATGAAATATGACAAATACAATCAACGGCCGAGCAGCTCCATGAGCTCCCGTGCCTCCTAAGGCAGCAGCTTGGGCACGAAGTCGCTGCGCGTGATGTGCAACAGCGGCACAAACAGGTTCTCGCGTTGGCGCAGCGACGCCCACGTCACCCAGTGCCAGCCCTCGCACTTGTGCGGCTCCATGTTGCGCGGCTCCTGGCCCTCGGGCACGACCGCTTGCATGAAGATGGTGATGTAGTGCTTGTCTTCGTCCTCCATCGGGTCGTTTGTGACGTAAGCAAAGCGCACGTTGGCTTCGTCCAGATCCACATCCACCTCCTCTTTGACTTCGCGCATGGCGCACTCTTTCCACGTCTCGTACATCTCCAAATGGCCGCCTGGGAGTGCAAACTTGCCCTCGCCGTGGGAGCCTTTGCGTGCGCCAATGAGAACGCAGTCGGGGTGCTGTGGGGACGTGAGGATCACACCGACGCCCACGCGGACGTTGGTCTTGGCGGTCTTGAGCTCCTGGAACTCGGCCTCCATCGTAGCCACGCGCTCATTCTCATTGACGTCTTGCTTCTCCAAGAAGCTGATGATCTCGTCCAGATTCGAGGTCGAGCTGAACTCGCTCCACTGACTCACTTGGCTCAACTGGCTCATCTGGCTGAGCTGGCTCACGGGCAGGAACGACGACCCACCATCAGCAAACGAGTCGTGGGTGTCGGCTTCCGCCGAGAAGTCGCTCGTCCACAGCGATGAGTTCTCGCTGTCGTCCTCATCCAGCGTGGACGTGGAGAACATTGCAGTGGTGGACTGGGTGCCGCTGCTCGTCGCCGTGGACACAGCGGACGCCGGCACCACGGTCGACTGCTGCGACTGGCTGAGGCTCTCGGACTCGGCCATACTCAGCTGGCTCGTGCTCAGGAGCGAGTCGTCCTTGTCGATGTATTTCATGAGCAGCACCTTCATCTTGGCGTTCTCGCGCGCCGTCACGATGAGCTTGAGGCGGGCTTCTTTCAGCGCCACGCGGCAGTCCGACAGTTCCTGCTCCGCGTCGCGCAGCGTACGGCGCTTCTTCCTCGGCGCCTCGCTGCTCTCCACAGGCGCCGCAGCCGCAGCCGCAGGCGCCACAGCCACGGCCGCCGATGGCTTGGCCATTATGGTGGTGGTGGTGGGGGACGGTTTGGTGGGAATGATAAGGACACATGACGGGTGGGTTGAGGTTTAGTGACATACGAGGTCACTCGGGCGATGAATTTGGCTTGGTATCTATGTTTTTACGGGTACGTGTCGTAATTACACTTTAGCTGGGAACTGTTGCACGAAGGTTGCACGAACGTGCATTTGAAGCTCATGTTGAAGCCCATGTTGAAGCCAACAGGACAATATCGAGAAAGAGCTTGACCACTGCTCTACTCTTGAAAGTTTGAGACTGAGAAGCGGAAGAAACTTCGAGACTGAGAAACCAAGAGTTACTCTCGCGTCGAGGGCTGTCAGTCTGGAGCTTTCTCGTGAGAAGAAACATGGACGAAGTGGAGCTGAACTGCGCGATGTATGGCGAAGGAACAATGTTTCTCGTGAAGATTGCACGTGGTGCGAAAGTGAGCGCGCTGCAGAAGGCTATCTTTGATGATCAGCGTTACCAAGAACGCTACTCGTTACCGCCGAGCGCAGTGACGCTGTACTTGGCGAAGAAGAATCACGGCGCGTGGCTGGCAGCGGACCACGAGAGTGTCGATGGTCTGTTGTCAGGACCGATCGACACCGCGTATAAGAAGATGCGCCCGTTGTCGAAGCTCAACAAGCCGGCGTACTTGGGGGACTTCGAGCTCGGAGAAGAAGATATCCACGTGCTGGTGGAGATTCCACAGCGCGAGTCGGTTGATCCTCGGATCATCGAGCTGCAGGAATCGCTTCTGCACCACGTTCTGCTGGATGCTCCAACTTCGACGTCCGTCCAAAGCAGCCAGTTCGAGGAGACTCTGTGAACAGCGTACGATTGCGCCATGGGGAACGGCATGCTGCGCTGCATGCTGCTGGACACGGCTCTTCCGTCGAAGTTGGTCATTGCGTCGCATTTGTTTCGCCGAAAGAACGAATTTCTCTGTGAGAAATTGATGGCATTCTCGGAAATCGACGATGTGCGAAACGGGTTGCTGCTTTTCAAGCCTCTGAAGCATGCGCTCGACCGTTTCCAGATCATCTTCATCTACTACCGGAACTACAACGAGTTTCGGTTGAAGATCTTCGACCCAACCGTACGACCACTGCGATTGTTTGAACAATTAGACGCCGAGCAGCGCCAAGTACTTCTCCAGGGCCAACCGTTGCCGAATGTCTGGGAAATAGGAGGTCCACAGCTTGCACCGGGCACAGACTACGACATCCAGACAACTTTTGGGGATCTGGAAGGTCGGGCACTCTGCTTCCGGTCTTTGGAGCGTCCGTACAAGCGCTGTTTGAACCTGCAGGCCCGATTGGCCCGAAATCATGCAATTGAGAAAGCGTGGATCAAGCCAAACGAAGACGACTTTGAGGACTTTTGGTCCGAGGGCATGTCGTTGGCGGAGAAGATGGCGTTTTACTACCCGCAGGAAGCCTGAGCAATGGGAAGAAGACAACAAACTACATGTTTTTCGGTATCCGCGATCGTGGTCGTTTCAGCGTCGAAGCCAGATCCTTCTCGCGTGAAATGGAGAGTCGCCATGCTGTGTTCATCATCCTCTGACTCATTGCATCCGCCCTTGGTAGAACATGTGCAGAATTTAGAAAAGTGTACCGGTGCTCAGAATACTCCTACACTCCAGAAGCTACGCTGAAAGCTGTCGTAGGCCAGCAGCACGCAACGCGAACGACTTTGTCTGCAACAGCGCCGCCATCAGGTCGCGAGTGTGCTGGCGGTCGCTGAACGCGCGCATCGCCAGCAGCACGGCGACCGCAGTACAGTACGTACTGGGCATTTTGACTTGTCGAGCGTGAGCGTGCGAGTCGGTGGGCCGTCGGTGGACGGTACCAGTTGGTCCGTCCAGTGTGGCGTGGACACACCCGGGAGCTACTGGATCATATTGAACAAGTACAGGTGTCTTGTTGCCCACGAGCTTGTTGGCCATGAAACCCCAACCCCACATCGACACCAAATGTAGTCGGCAGCACACGGAAATCCTGCTTCAACTCGGTGGTCGTATGCTCTGGCAAGCAAAGAACACGCGCACGCAGCCGTCGATGCCGCCCCGGCGCACGAGGCCCTGGTCCATGTCGGCGCCTGATAGCTAGCTGGTCATGACGAGGTGGCGCACCGTGCAGGTTGATGTCCTCGGCCCGCGGGCCACGGCCGTCCCAGGCGCGTCCTCTCGCGACCGCTCTTTGTGAGGTGGGCCTGGACCCCCCCTTGCTGAGCGTAACGGTCGACAGCAATAGAGATGCACTCGCACAGCCCGTTCACGTCTGCTATGCCGTCTACTGGCTCCTTGTGTTCGTCATCTTCATCTCCATTTAACACGTTGAGACTCACTGAATCGCTGTCCACAGCGCCGCTGCTGCTCTGCGAGTTGAGCGCCGGGCTGGCGATGCGGTCCGCGATCACGTGGTCTTGCTCGCCCTGCCCTCCGTGGACCTCTCGATGCAGCCAGCAGGATCAGTTCATGCTACGTTCCGGACCTATGGCACTTGCACGCCTTCTGGGGCTTGAGCGCGAGCTAGATCGCGCTCTTGGCGTCGTGGAAGTGCTCGTGATCAATGGCACAGTCGTTCTGGACCATCTCATGGCCACAAGGTCAAGCAAGCAGTCGCCGCGCGGAGCCATCATGCCATGATAAACCACAGACACACTTCAAGCACCCCATGATTCATGGGGTATCTGTGATTTTACGGCTACGACGCGTAATTACACACCGGATAAGAAATGTTGCATGAAGGTTGCACGAAGGCATTTTTTGAAGCTCACTCATGTTGAAGCGCGGCAACATCTCAAGCGGCAACAACCAACAAAACAATCGAGAAAGAACGACGCGCGCGAGAAATGGCGACGCTAGAGAGGGATGCAGAGGTGGAGAGCACGCGCATGCCACGCGCATGCTCCATGCGGACGCTGATGGCCATTTGCGCGATCGAAATTGAGTCGCGCGAGCCGTCGCAATGCGAAAATGAGTCGGACTTGAAGGAATTGAAGG
Organism: Pythium brachiatum; assembly: GCA_023337615.1. Classification (NCBI taxonomy): domain Eukaryota; phylum Oomycota; class Peronosporomycetes; order Pythiales; family Pythiaceae; genus Pythium; species Pythium brachiatum. Next base: position 42,655 of record JAADXI010000053.1, on the reverse strand, counting down.
AGCGCCGAATCCGTACCAGCGTCAAGCGGAAGCCTAAGCACTGCTCCACGGACGGATGCAACCGCCTGCAGCGCTCGAGGGGGCTGTGCAAGGCCCACGGTGGCGGCCGGCGCTGCTGTATGGAAGGGTGCATCCGCAGCGACCAAGGAGGAGGGTTCTGTATCCGCCACGGTGGAGGAGAACGCTGCAGTGCTGACGGCTGCAAGAACGGCGCGCAGCGACGCAACGTGTGCAAGGCCCACGGTGGTGGCGATCTGTCAGCGGTGCCGAAGCGAATCAAGCACAAAGCGATTGCTGAGGATGGCGAGGAGCGCAAGACGAAGAAGCTCAAGGCCAAGAAGCCCAAGGGCAAGACGCTGGAGGCTGAAGTGCCCAAGCCAGTAACTTCCGGCGCGTATATGTTCGTCAGACACATGCTGACACTCGAGCGACAGAAGACTCTTCCAAGCTGCGTGGCGGGTGTGGCGGTCGCGGAGGATAGAGTGCATCCGATAGGCAACAGCGTCCGGCCGAGTCAGCCGACACGTCGAACCGCCCAAGAAACCACAACGATAAGCCCACACGCGACGACGCCCAAGTCAGAACCGGTGTCCCCGACTATGAAGGCATGCGCGATTGCGAACTGGCCATCATGTGGAGGTCCTGATCATTCGTCAGGCAGCGCGAAGCCGACGGCGACAGTCGTAGCAAGTGATGACCACCCAGGCGCTGTTGCTGCGCTGCTGCTGAGTCTTCAAACCCAAGATACCCAAGCGTAAACATTTCGCCATGAGACGAGAAGACGACGCACAAGTACTGGGGTTTCTCTCGCGCTCGCCACGAGACTCTCGAGATCTCAAGCCACGACATGAAACCCAACCACGACAGCCAGAACCCAGCCGCGACCCCAACATCACCAAAGGCCCCCGCTGCTGGGCTACACTGCTACTACACTTTCACCACACTGGGCGCTGTGTCCCAGTAGACTAGCATTCTCTCACATTCCAATAGATCGAATTCCCGTACGACAGTCCAGTGTCGGTCCAGTCTCCATTCAAAACCTTGGCCCAATGTTGTGCTGTACTTTCTCTCCAGGTTGAGGATGGGTGACGTGAATGTTGCTTGAATGTTGTCCGAAGGTTGTTCCAAGAGGGAGGGGGGAAGCCGCTTCCGTTGGCCGCCTTTCCAGAAGAAAGTCCGCGCGTTTGGGGGAAAAAAGCGGAAGCGACCGATGGCCGCGGATTCCAGCAGCACGGGCAGCACGCCGCGCGCGCTAGTGCCGCTGGCGCCGCATCCGTCCGTGGTGCCCATCGCCAGCAACGCCACTAGCACCAGTAGCACCACCAGCGAGACCACCGTCAAGCCAGCAGCGGAGCCTACGGAGTTGCTGGTGCCCGACCAGCTCCAGCCGCTGGCCGCGATCGTCGCCGCCGCGCAGCGCAGTTCGCCCATGGCGCTGCAGCCCCGCCCCGAGATCTCAGCTGCGCAGCTTCTCGCGGTAGCTGCAGCTCTGTCGCCAATGCCGAAGCCAGCAAAATCAGCGAACAAACCGAAGCCATCACCAAAGGGAAAGTCCTCTCCGACGGATGAGAATGACCCAACGAAGACAGCTGCAGCGACGCTGGCGAAGCTAGCACCTGCAGCGGTGAAGAGCTCCACGTCTGCGACTGCGTCGTCGTCTTCCTCCGGGTCGTCGTCATCGTCTTCGTCTTCAGGTGACGACAGCGATTCAGCACCGGCGTCGCCGTCCGCATCGACCACGTCGTCGGCGTCAGCGAAGCGCGCCAAGGAAAACGCGCTGAGCCATCCGAACAGCAGCCTGTCGGCGCGCACGCGCATGATGAAGAAGTGCAATGTCGCGATGTGCGGCAGCTACGCGCGGTCGCGTGGCTTATGCAAAGCCCACGGCGGCGGCAAGCGGTGTCTGTACACGGGCTGCGAGCTGAGCGACCAGGGCGGAGGCTTCTGTATCCGCCACGGCGGCGGCAAGCGATGCCTTGTAGATGGCTGCACCAAGAGCGCACAGTCGCGTCACTACTGCAAAGCCCACGGCGGCGGGGCACGGTGTCTAGCGCCGGGCTGTGAGAAGTCGAGCCAAGGAGGCGGCTTCTGTCGCGGCCACGGCGGCGGTCCGCAGCGCAAGAAGATGGTGAACGCCAAGGGCGAGCTGGTGGAGTCGCCACGGAGCCGCAAGCGGTCGTCGTTCCGTGCCAATATGGCTGCCAGAGCTCTCGTGTGTGCGGCAGAAGCCATCGAAAACCAAGAGCAAGAGGAGCAAGAGCAGCAGGAGAAGATGAAGAACGAAGACAAAGCGGACAAAGCGGACAAAGCGGACGACGCGGCGTCGCTGGAGGTCACGATCCGCGCTCCGACAACAGAAACTACGGAGGAGAGTAGTCCAAAGAGTCTCAAGCGAGCGACGCCGACGTCAGCAAGCGGCGAGGACGAGCCGGAAGAGAGTGGAGACGCGAAGAAGAAGGCCAAGGTCGCAGACGGAAAGGAGACAGGAGCCCAGGAGGAGCACGACACGCAACTGTTCGTGGCCGCGTCGCTGTTAGGCATGCAGACCGCACCAGCCGAGTGAGCTGCTCGGAAGCAGGAGATGGAGAATGATACGATGCGTTTGGTTTTACGTGAGATTGGGAGTAATGAATCCTAAAATTGGGCAAGATGAGCCTGGCCTCTACACACAAACAAAACTCGCACCACATTCACACTCACATGGGCGTGTCGACTGGCTCGGCAGGAAAGCTACGTGTATGATATCGTATCGTATCCACAGCGTTGGGTTACAGCGAGATCGAGTGGCGGTTGCCTGTCGTGGGCTCGCCGCCGCGACTGACGCTCTCCCGGTCGCGGCGGTTCTCGCGTCGGTTCTCTTTGACTTGCGAGCGGAAGGTGCCCATTTGCTTGAGCTTGTCGCCGTTGGTGTGGAGAATGTTCTCGACGCGGTCGATGGCGCTGGAGATCCGCTCGAGCTGCGAGCCGTGGTAGTCCATGACGTTGGCCATCACGTGCTGCTGAGCTGCGAGCACCTCTTGCGTGGAGATGGTCTTGTCCAGGAGGTCGAGCATCATGCGTTCGTTGCTATTCAGACTCGACACCTCGCTGTACTTGGAGCGGATCGCGACCATCTTCTCCCCTGCACTCGTGCTGGCGGGACGAGTTGTCAGACCCGTGTTTTGCATCATCAGCGACTCCGTGGGGGCCGAGGACGCGCCTTTCATCAACGACAGGTAGTCGTGGGTGTGCTGGTTATCCGATGACGAGCACGACGACGCCACGTCGCTGGCGACAGATACCATGGACGAGATATCGTAGTGGTGTGGTAGGGACTGCAACAAAGAAACATGACCAGTGAGAGACTGGACTAGCATAGTGGAGAAGAAACACTTACGTCATTCAGGCGTTGCAGCATCACCTTGCTGAGGTTGAATTGCTCGTCGTCGTGGCCGGTCTGGTTCTCGTAGTCCAAGGGCTCCGCGATCACGCTGGTCACGTTCACGCAGCAGTTGCCGTGCACATCTGGCGCGCTGGGGCTGATGAACCAGCCGAAGAGGAAATCTTCGACCATGAGCAGCTCCGGGTTTGTGTCATTGAACGCGACGACGATGTTACTTCCATCCGGATACTGCCGCCAGTGGCTCAGCACCTTGACTTCCGAGTAGTGCGACGCCTCGAATCCTGGACACAGCTGAACGTGGTCGATCCACGTCTGGACGTTCACTTTCTGACGCCGCTGGGTGATTTGAGCGAAGAGATCCGAGTAGATACGCGGGTCATCGTAGCTCTGCAGACTAGCGATCACATGGGTGCAATCCCCAAGGATCGTCGCGTGGCTCTTGGTGAAATGCCGGCCCTGCGTAAAGAGATCAAACGAGCGGATCTGGTCGTCGTACGCAGCGTCGGACGACGCCCAGCGACTGCTCTGCAGTGCCTGGAAGAACTCCATGGCCTTGGCAACCTTCTCACCGATCTCAGGCGGACCAACGGGGATCGCGAGTGAGAAGCGAGGCAAACTAGGCGCGCAGTTGAGCAGGTTGACGCTCATGCGACCACTGAACGACGGTGTCGAGGCTGCAGTTGGCCATGGGTGCACCGCTCCGGAGGAGGACGCTGAGGAGGACGACGGCGGTGCGGTCTCGGACGCGCGCTGCTCCATCTCGTCAGCAAATGCGAATGCATCATCTTCATCCTCACTGTCCAGCGACGAGAACGATCCTTCCATGGCTCGTAGGTTGCGCATGGCGGCGTCGACATCCACGAGCGTGCTCTCACTGTCGAAACTGCACGGCGACGCTGGCTGCGGAGGGAACTGGAAGCCCGTAGTCTGCGAGGCTGGATACCGTTTCACAGGTGAGACCGTCGTGGACGAGGTCATCGTAGAGGAAGAGGCGGAGCGTTCTTCCGCCGGAACGCTCTGCTTCTGCTGCGTGACGGCGAGCGAGACAAGTGAATCGAGACCAGTGCCCTGCTTGCCGTCCACACGCTGCTCCAGCACTTCGGACACGATGTTGGCCACAGCCTCGAGCGTGCTCTTCATGGCCGCGGACGTTTCCCAGTGGGGCACCGTGTCGATCGCACACACTGCACCAATACACTGGCCCAGCACCTTGATGGGCGCGCCGGCGTAGTACCGCATGGGCTTGCGGCCGATACACAGCGTGTTGGCGTGGAAGTGCTTGTCCTGGTTCGTGTCCGCGACGATCATGGTCTTGTGCGGCGCCTGCGTGACGCACACACAGTCATCACGTGCGATGTGCGTGCGGTCCCCAAAACCTACAGCGGCCTTGAACCACAGCCGCGTGGAGTCCAAGATGCCGATGAATGCGACGGGACACTCGAGCGTGCGCGCCACGATGCTCACGAGCAGCGCCATGGTCGGGTCGTTCTCGCTCTCGCCCTGGCGGATCGTCGCGTTGCGCGCGATGGCGAGGCGCGCGGCTTCGTCTGCGGACGACGCCGCGACTGGCGGCGGCCACAGCTGCACGACCGAGCCGTCCGTGAGTTCGCTCTCGAGACTGAGCATGGAGAACTGCTTGCTCACGCGTGTGCGGTTCACAGGCGGCGGTGGAGGCGGTGGGGACTGCGCTGCTCGGCCGTGGGGCTGAGGAACTCGCGGCGGAAGCGGCACGTTGCTGTTGTTGTTGGTTCCCGTCGGTGTGGAGACCTTGGTGGTGGGCAGAGATGCGTGGGCTTGCGGCGAGTGGCGCGGGTGTGTCGGCGGCATGGACGACGCGCCTGGCCCCATGACGCGCGCGACGTGGACGTCGTTGTTGTAGTCGTTGGGCGACGCAGCCGCCTGGCGACGGTGCGCGAGCGCGAGCGACTCGCGGCTGGAGGTCTCGTGGATGGACGCGTCGGTGGCGCGGATCATGCAGAAGGAGCACACGCGCGTGGCGCACTCGACGTTGACTTCGATGAGGTGGATCTTGCGCTGCGCCGAGCAGTTGCCGCACACCACTTCGCCGCATGTGCGGCAGTGGTGGCGCCGGCGGAACGGCATGAACTGCTGCATGCACACGTTGCAGTGGGAGCGGTCCGTGTCCTGAACCCACGCGTCGGTCTTGAGCAAGTTGGACACCACGAGAAGCCCGCCTTCGAGCAGATACATCTGCTGCGGCGGCGTGCTGGACACACCCGCGATGGACGAGGACTGTGACGATAACGACCGCATCTTGGTGGTTGCACTTACCATATTCGCTGGAAACGGCAGCGGCTTGCGGTCGAGGAAGTTGAAGTTGTTGGAAGTGTTGGAATTGTTGGCGACGTGGAAATCGTTGGCGAGTTGGAATTCGTTGGCGTTGTACGCGTGGGTCTCGTGTTGCGGGGAACCCGCGGACACCAACAAATCGCGGAGCTGGACGAAGGCGGACGTCGGATGGTGGTGGTTAGGCGGCGGATAGTCCGGTGTGCCTTTAGACGGGCCGGCTGACTGCGCGCGCTTGCGTTGAAAGCGGAAAATGGTGACCGTGGAGTGGTGGCGCGACACGCCCCGCGTTTAGACGTCGCGCAGGCCACGGAAAGCCAGCGCCTCTACGTTGTGTTGGTGTTTCGTTGGTGCTTCTCTGCGAAACCACGGAAGAAGTTGCCTCTCCAGCTGGACGGGAGCGATGAATGGATGGAGCGAGGGATTGAGGGCACGCGCAGCTCGAGTTCAGTCGCAAAGAGCGAGTGAGTGATCTGGTCTAACCGGCAGCGTGGCGACGGAGCGTGGTGGTGAATCACCGTGATCGTTGAGGCGCCAACGAAAGCACGCGCCAACAGAACCAAGAGAAATATGCGTCTGTTGTGGTGGAGCAAGCCAGGAATGCGAAGGCGGTGGCGAGCAACGTGCAGATACATACATACAATGTATGTGTATGTCATACATACACGCCAACCTTGGACTATGGAAAGACGCGTGCGGACCCCAGCAGCGAAACGATGGAAGGAGTGCTGGCGTCATGTGACTGTCCAAGATCGAATCAGCAAAGAAAAACCTCAACTTTCTGACGAGGTTTAGAGATAGACGGTGGAAAAGTGGGTTGCAGTCCAGCGCGGGAATGTTCTGAGAGTGAACCGCCACTCTGGGCGCTGTTGACGTTGCATGAAGATCAGAAGCCCATCCGACATAACGAGGAGAAGAAAGTTTCAGGAAAAGGGCCTAAAAAATACCAAATCAAGTGTCGAATAAGATGGAAGGCCCAGATTTTGCCAGGAAGGCACGCAGGATGGTGACGACGCGTCGGATTTTGAGATGCCAACGCTCGCGCACGAAACGTTCCGACGGGCCGAATACTCCAGCGATGTATGGGCACCACGCGACTGGGACCCAGTCTGGGTGCCAGATAGATTCATGGTGGAGTTCCCGTCACGCTGGATCGCGTGAAGGATATGAAGGGGCCACTAGAGCCAGAACAATCCGACACCATGCCCCTGCCCGAGGCGATCTCGCTGGCTCGTAGAGTTGACATGGCGCCCGTTGACAGTTTCCATTCATGAGCGTCTTGTACTGGTACTGGTGGATGGAGGTACAGCGCCCACTGCAATTGATGACTCGCTGACTGCGACTTGCAGTCTTACAGTTGGCGGCCTGCTTCAACCAGTACGTGCAGCTGATTAGCAATGCCGCTCCTCATTGTTGGCACACACTTGGACTAGCCTGATATCGGGACGAAGCTAAGCCAAACTAACAAGAAACTTAAACTGACAATGTGGCAGTCACTGCAAGCCGTTCAATCCTCAGCGTCAATCAGGACCCAGTCTCAATGAACGAGGTAACAAGGTGATGTATTGGGGGCGTCTGTGAACTTGCTTGAAATTGAGTTCGATTGAGTTACGTCTGTATGCGAACATCTATAGCCAATACACTCTGTGAACGTAAGTTGAGTGTCTCGAGCCTCATGAAGCGCACTCGCACAGCGATGGCTCGGTCTGCGCCTCAATGGATCCACTCGCACGCTGCTTGCGACTCACGCACGAGTCGGCGGCAAGGAACACGCTCATGGGACCACAGCGCTTCTCCAGAGTACAGTATCAAATGGTCAGGCAAATATGCAGTGTGCCTTGGGCAGCGAGAACTCTTTCGCGTTGCGAGAACCCAAGTGCAGCCACTCGCTCGACTTGAAGTGGGTACACTGAGGGTTTTTCACCAATCAAAACTAACCCCCAAGAATTTTTCTCAAATCAAAGGCCCAAGATTATGTGTGCCCTTCCAGACCAGCCCGAACAAAGTGACAGAAAAAAGAAGAAATTGGATAACTGCACCGTATGAAGGCATCCGCGTCCAGGTTGACCATATTGTAGTGAACTCTACACACTTCTCACACGAAAACCTCATCGATTTGAGATCAACGACGCCTCGATGGCGCCGCCAGTGGCGAAGTGTGCGGCAATTTATTGGTGTGAAGCTTTGGGACTTGCATTGACCCTCGATTACCCGATTTGACAATCATACCACCAGATGTTCTGTTAGACGACAATTCAGTATATTCTGTCTGTAGTAGAGATTAAAAGGACATGAAACACTGATTTAAATAACTTAGATATGTTCTGAACTCCAAAGTCCAGCCATGAACCCCTAGCCCGTGTTTATTTCCCCTTCTCTCCTGGCAGCTTTCCGTTTGTTCGGTAAATCTCGGCGGTGGGGTGCAGACTGGGTTTCGACTGCAGGGCATGGGTGTGTAATCGGGCGAGTTCCTGTTGGTCGGGCACAATAGACGCGAGTGAGTGCGATTCATCTCCCGCTCCATCAGTCACGCAGGTCCCGGAGCAAGCAAGTCGAAGCACGTCGAGTCCACCAGAACACGTCTAAAGCCCACGGCCTCGCGCATCGGACAGGAAAAGAGACCGCCAGCATCACACGCGCTCTCCCAGTACATCACTTGCGCCGCCGGAATCGTTCTCTCCATTGATCAAGTAAGCCCACTCAAATTGTTCTCCCCCGTATATCTCGTTGGATTCGGGAATCAAGTGGAGGAACACATATTCACAAATGCGTTTGTATGAATCCAGTCATTTTGTTGCGTCTCCTTAGGCATGGGACTCTTCTGCTGCAGCAGCGGCTCCAAGGGCAAGAACCACGCTCCGCTTGAGGACACGCCGCGCCAGACGCCGCACAACGGCGCGTACGGGCGTCCGAACCTCGGCAGCAATAACGCATACGGCTACCAGAACAACAGCGGCGGATACAACAACAGCGGCGGATACAACAACAGCGGCGGGTACCAGAACCAGAACAACAATGGCGGGTACCAGAACAACAACAACGGCGGTCGGAACCCTTACGACCAGATCATGGAACGCGACCCGATGCCCAACAACTACAACTATTCCAACAACAACAACGCGCGCGCCAACAATTCCAACAACTACAACAACGCCAGCAACTTTAACCAGCGCGCGTTGCCACCTGTGACGCGCGCCGCGCGCACCCCGGAGCAGGCCAAGCCGAAGAACGATCACTACTTCCCGGAGCTGGGCGAGTACCGACTGGACGAGAGCGAGGTGCTGCTCACGCGCAAGATCTCCACGGGCGCGTTCGGCGTCGTGTGGCTCGGCCACTACCACGGCCAGCCCGTGGCCGTGAAGCGCATGATCGACGGCGGCGAGGAGGAGTCGGTGGGCTTCTCGCGCGAGATCCAGACCATGGCGCGGCTCACGCACCCCAAGATCGTGCGCTTCATCGGCTGCACGTGGACCAACGTCAAGGACCTGAGCGCCGTGACCGAGTTCATGGACGGCGGCGACGTGCGGTCGCTGCTGGAGAACCGCAAGGTGGATCTGAGCTGGAAGCGCGAGAAGATCTCGATCGCCATCGACGTGGGCGAGGCGCTCGCGTACATGCACTCGCTGAGCCCCAAGATCATCCACCGCGACCTCAAGTCGCGCAACGTGCTGCTCAACGCACAGCTCGTGGCCAAGCTGAGTGACTTTGGACTGAGCCGCAACCGCACATACGAGGAGACGCTCACGGCCGGCGTCGGTACAGTGCGCTGGACGGCGCCCGAGGTGATGCTGGGCGAGAACTACAGCGAGCAGGCTGACGTGTACTCGTTCGGCGTCGTGCTGTCGGAGCTGGACACGCGCGAGATCCCGTTCGAGGAGAAGGGCACGTCCCGGTCTGGAGCGCCTGGCGCGCCCGACATGGCCATCGTGATCAAGGTCGCCAAGGGCGAGCTGCGCCCCAACTTCGCGGCCGACTGTCCCGAGCCGATCAACAAGATCGCCAAGGCGTGTCTGCAGTTCGACCCGGCGCTGCGTCCGAGCGCCTCGAGCGTCGTGCGCATGCTCAACGACGCCAAGGCGCAGATGCTGATGATGTAGAACTAAGTGGCGTCAATGCCCCCCCCTTCCCCCTCCCCCCACGCCCCAAGCGAAACAGAGGTGAGGAAGGCGCGTAACGAGGGATATTGTGGCGCAGGAGCGAGCGCGAGAAACGACAACGTTTCTTCGATATGGATATGAAAGGGTTTGTAAGACGGAGAGGAATAAATGCGCATCGAACAGAAAGAACCGCCTTGCGTGTTGTTTGCATCGCTGAGGCTTGCATTGCGCGAGCATGGCTTCCAATAAATTGCGTGGGATAGGGTGCTATCCTGGATAGCACCAATATTATTGGTCAACTTAGCTGGGACCAGTTGCTTTTTTCGAGCAGCGATCACCATCGGCGGATCGAAAATGCAGCGTCTGCGGCTGCCATTGGCGACGTCTCGCGTGCGTTCTACGATCGCCACTGCGCGCAGACTCTCACAACCACGTCACCACTCGCCTGCGCATGGAGCGCGCCTGCTCTCGTCACTTCCAGCTCACGACGATAGCCGCGCGTTCGCTGCGCTCGCCGCGACGTTCGCCGCCATTGAAGTGCGTTGCGATCCTGTGGCTGCCCACCATCCACCGCCACAATTATTAATTGTCTGTCTCCGTAGCAATCTAGATCCTCTCGCGACACCTGTGTGTCTCTCCTTGCTCGGTGCCTGCGTGGGCTACTGCCTACGTCTTCCTCCTCCTCTGAGAACGCAGCAGCTCCCAGCAACGACCTGGCGGCGGCGCTGTTCCTCACGGCGTCGCAGCTCGCGCCTCCCCACGAAGGCGTGGAGCTCCGCTTCGGCTCCAAGTCCTTCGTGCCTGTGCTCCAGCGACTGCTCGTGGACGGCGCCAGCGTCAAATGGGACGAATTGCTGCCCACGCTGCCTGACTACAGCGCCGCCGTACCGCTGCTCGTGGACCAGGGCGCGTTCGTGATCAATCCCCAGTCCCAAGACAGCCAGCTCAGCGTCGCGGAAGTCCACGTGGCGCTGGTGGCGATGGCGAGCGAACAGGGCAACGGCTCGCAGCTGAGGAAGCAGGACCGCGCCGTGGCGCTGCTGCAGCGGTGCCAGACGCGCGATGAGCTCGTGTTCCTCGTGCGCTTTCTCGCAGTACGTGCCGTAGCTACTCCACCCAGCAGCTCCCATTGTTTTCTAATGAACTCTCTATACTGCAGCACCAGAAGCTGCGCATCAGTATGGGCGAGAAGTCGATCCTCACGGCCTTGGCGCTGGCGTGTCTGCCCGAGGGAGCTATTGAGACCAAGCTCTGGACGGACGCGGTGATCACCGCGTACTCACAGCTTCCGGACTACGGTGCACTGGCGGCTGTGCTCTGTGAGCTGCTGGAGGATGCGGACGAGGATCTGGTGCCGCGCACACAACGTCTGCTGCAAGTGGCGTCGCCTCGTGTGGGCGTCCCAGTGCTCACGATGGCCGCGTACCCGATCGCCAGTGTCCACGAAGCGTTGACTCGGCTGCGTAAGAGCGGCGAGTCCCACGCAACGTGTGAGTTCAAGTACGACGGCGCGCGCGTGCAGCTGCACTGGTCGCCCAGCACACGACGCGTGTTCAGCCGCAACATGGAGGACCAGACCGAGAAATACGGCGCGCTGCTGGACGTGCTGCAGCCGCAGTTGCGTGAGCACGTCACGGAGATCGTGCTGGAGGGAGAAGTGGTGGCGATCGACCGCGACACAGGCGCGTTCCTGCCGTTCCAGGTGCTGCAGACCAAGACCACGACCGAGTTGTGCCTCTTTGCGTTCGATTTGCTCAGTGTGAACGGCGAAAACCTGATCCTGAAGCCGCTTTCCGAGCGGAGAGAGACCCTCAAGCACGTGCTGAGGCCTCTTCCAGGCCACGTCCAGTACGTCGAGCACATGGACATCGACCTAGAGACCCAGCCTCAGGCCGAAGATGGTGAACACAACAACGCCATCACTGATGAATTGGAGACGCGTGTGAGAGAGTACCTGGCCGCAGCAGTGGGTGCTGGCTGTGAAGGTCTGATGGTGAAGACGCTGACCAAGCAGGCCGAGTACAAGGCTGGCGCGCGATCGTTTTCGTGGATGAAGCTCAAGCACGACTACCTCACGGACGAACACAGCGAACAACCTTCGCCTAGCAAAGCCAAAGCCTCGACATCAGCGACAGGCAACGGCGTGTTCCTGCCCGACACGCTGGACCTGGTGCCCATTGCAGCATTCTACGGCAAGGGCCGTCGTGCTGGTGTGTTTGGGTCGTTTCTCATGGCCAGCTACGACCCGGCGACGGGCAACTACGAGACCATCGGCAAAGTCGGCAGCGGCTTCAACGACGCGCAGCTGAGCGAGCTCAGCGAGCAGCTAAAGCCTGATGTACTGGACCAAAAAACCACCACGATCCCCACGGGATACGTGGCTGCGACGACGGCAGCGCAGCGACCCGACGTGTGGCTCGCCCCCAATTGTGTGTGGGAGATCAAGGCCACGCAGCTCACGCTCTCGCCGTCGTACACAGCCGGCCGCACGCACTTGCCATCAACTGACGGCAAGAGCCGCGGGCTTGCGCTTCGGTTTCCTCGCTTTGTTCGCATGCGGCCAGAGAAATCGCCCGACCAGGCCACACACAGCTCCCAGATCGCGCAGCTCTTCCAGGACCAGGCGGCTGATACCAATACCAGTAGCACTACAGAGAGTCAGTCGTAAATCATCCAAAATGTCCAAAATGCGCTCGATTGTTAGCCTCGCTTAACGCGGAAGATGCGCACGATCCACGCATCGCTGGTGTACGCCTCCTCCAAGTGCTGGAACGTGATGTTGTGTGCGTCCACGAGCGTGTTGCCTCCACGCGCCTTGTCCACAACAGCGCGAGGCGCGACGCCCGACGCGTCGGGCATGTCGAAGAACCGGTAGAAGCTCATCTTGTACAGCAGACTCTGCTTCATGGCGCTCGTGGCCTCGTCACTGCCGTACTGGTATCGCCCGTTGACTGTAAACTCGCTCTCGAAGATCTCGTCCTTGAACACGTCCTGGGAGATGCGAAGGATCCACGGCAGCTTGTCCAGGTCGTCGCCGTGCATACCAATACGACCGCCAAACTGGATGAAGACGTAGTCCACGTCCAAGCTCTGGAGAATCGGCCAGGCTTCGTCCTCTGAGGACGTGAGCACGCGGCCGACAGTCGCGATGTGCGTGTTGTTCCACGTGTTATTGTCCACGATCACGGTGCGGTTGGCCAGCGCGGAGAGCTGGTAGCCGTAGTCCCACCAGCTCAAGATCTTGGCATCTTCTGGGGCGTTGGCACGCAGCCACGCGTACGCCTCTCGGTAGTCGTCGTGGACGCGGTTGTTGGACTCGTACACCATCGATGTGGACGAGAACGCAACGCGCGAGACCTTGACACTGTGGCTCGAGTAAGCGAGTAGTAAAACCTACACAGGCAGACACAGTCAGATCAAAGAGCTCACAAGCAATAGCACTGAGTAAGCAGGCAAAAAACGTACTGTGATGGCGGCGAGGATGAGCCACAGCAGCTTGGTCAAGGCCTTCGCTGGCACTTCTGGCAGCGAGTGGTCGAAGCGGAAGCGTGGCTTGTACACGTCCCACAGATCCTGCCAGAACGAGGCTTGGGCATCCCGCTCTTCTTGTGTCTGTCGCTGGTGCTCGAGCGCGAGAGCCGCCGCCGTCTTCTCCATGCCCTTCGGGGCGGAGGCCGTCTTCTTTCGCTTGAGTGAAGTCGCATTTGACTTGGGGGGTTCCTGAGGCTCTGTCTGTAACGTGGGTTCTTCAGTCTCTGGGCTCAATTGGCTTCTCAACACTAGAGCGAGCTTGGTCATGCTCTCGGAAAGGCCGATCGCCGAGAGGATACACGCAGCAGGCGCGAGCGTGAGCAGCAGTCGCACCATGATACCAGCAAAGTAGAACGAGAACGCTGCGTAGAGCACAACGAACACGTGCGCGTCGTCCAAGCGGTCGAAGCAGTAGAACAGACCGAGCGGTGCGAGCACGACGATCGGACCGAGCGAGAGATAGAAGCTGCCCCAGGACGTCGGCTGGTGCTCCCCCACTGACGCGATGATGGGGATGTACTTGGACGCGTACGTCGGGTCCAGCAGCGTCAGACTGCGGCCGCTCCACTGCAGTTTGCCCAGCGCCATGGCCATGACCATCGCCACGCCCAGCAACGTCCCCGCTGCAGCCAGGCCGGCGTACATGAGCTTGGTGAACTGTTCGCTGGAGAGACGCGCCTGCAGAAACTTGGCGAACGCAAACGCCTGGAGGCCAGCAAAGACAGCGTGGGAGCCGGCGGTCTCGGCCTTTGTGATGGCGTTGAAGCCCACGAACGGCACTTGCATCGCCAGCAGTGTGGCCAGCGGGTAGAACGTCGAGTACGCGATGTACAGGCGAGCTGAGAAGCGTCCCGAGAGCACGAGAATGAGCACGTGCAACGGTACGAGGTTGATGATGAAGACGTAGCCGCCCCAGGACACCACCATCGCGAAGTAGCTGAGCGCTGTGAGGCTCGCGCAGAGCATGGAGCCCGTCACGACAGAGCGGATCCAGAGCCAGAACGTGAGCACAAGCAGGAAGATCGCGACGCCTTCATTGTCGAACGAGCCGGCGGTGGAGCGCGAGATGTAGGCCGGACACAGGCTGAAGATGGCGGCTGCGAGCAGCGCCGGCGCGGGTCTGCGCGTGACCTGCAGCGTGAGCGCGTAGATGGCGAGACAGGCGAAGGCTGCAAACACTGGCGCCACGAACACACAGGCGACGCGCGTGTCGATGGGCATGCGGAATACGGTCTCGCTGATCCACTGCAGCGCGATGGCGGCCAGCATGAGCCCTGGGAACAGCGTCTCGCCCACGGAGCGGCCCAGCGGATACCACGCGCGGTCGTCGAACCAGTCGCGGAGAGCGGACGCGCCGTGCGCGCGCAGCAGCCGCGTGACGCGGTAGTTGAAGTGCGGGTCGAACTCGTGGATCACGCTGCCCCACTTGGCCACGGGGAAGAGCCGCACGGCCACGGCCAGCACGCAGATGAGCGCGAGCAGCGCCACGCGCAGCACGCCGTGCGATGCCATTTTGCCCAGTCAAGAAAGGGCGGATTTGAAGAGCTGTGGAGGCGGATGTGGGAGCCGGATCTAGGAGGGAACGCTTTCGAGCGACCTTCGCGCAACATCTCACAAATCTGCGACAGGTGAGAGAGTGCTGGTCGTGATGTACAGAGTGATGATCATCTTGGTCCCCCCACACGTTGAAAGGCAATCAAAATGGAGAGGGAGGAGAATGAACCTCGCGGGGAGAAGCGTCCCCCCCCGGTGATAATTAGATGTGTGTATGTGGCTAGGAGCTGGAAGACATGGAGGGGCAGTCGATGAAGATAACGCGCGGACACGACGGCGGTGGTGACTGTGGAGGCGAGCGCGGCGATGCGCGGTAGAGCTTGCTCTTGAAGAACGCACTGGGGCTGAAGACCTTGGCGGACACGTGCGGCACGTCGAAGGAAGCGCCGCTGCTTCCAGTTGATCGAGGGTCATCAGGGATCGCTTGCAGGTCTCCTAGCGTTGTGAGTGGCGTGTTTGATGAGGCGAAGCTGCCCGCCGTTGCAGGCAGCGACGTCGTCGGCCGGGACTCTCCACTGGCGCATCGCGAGCGCGTGCGTCCTCGTCGGCAGTTGCCTCGGTACGGCGTGGTGTCCATGGCATGATGCGCTGCTTGTGAGGTGCTTGGAAGTGGTGAGTCCATGGCGATAGGAAGAATGAAACCTGCGAGCTCGAGCCGGCGCTTGACGTCGTCGGAAAGCGGGTTGGAGCAGCCCATCGTCGTCAGCGCCAGGGCTGATCGACCGTGCAGGCTGCTGTGAGACATGGTATCGCATCACATTCAACCCACGTCGTTAGTTAGCACTGGACGATGCACATGCATATCCAATAAGCACCACCATGCTTGCATTACCGTTTGCTGCAATCCACGCTGTTTCCTACTGCAGCTGACATGCCACCGGGGGATTGTTGGGAAGTTTCCCGTGTAAAAGCTGGTTCCAGGTCATCAGATCTGAGTTGAGTCTGAGTCACAAGAGTTGAAGTTGTCGGGGAAAAAGTTGGCGGAAAAGTTGGAAGGGAAACCAAAGGGAAAGCAAACGACCGACGAAGAAGCAAGAAGAAGGAGACGACACTAGAGGAAAATGGCGCCACGCAGTGCACGCAAGCGTAAGAGTGGGGAAGGAGATGCGGGTGCGAACGGCGGCGCGATGCCGACTCCAACGAGCCGTCGGCGCAAGCGAGAGGAGGCGAATGAGCGGCAGGAGGTCGCGGTGGAGTCCAGCGGCTCGAGTTGTAGCCCAGAGTTGAAGATGATGGAGCTGTCGGCGGTTGAAGAGGGAGAAGAAGCAGCGGAGAAGACCCAGGAGGCGGCGCTGCGACTGAGTGAGCTGGACGAGTCGCAGCTGCTGGAGCCGATTGATGTCACCGCCAGTAACGAGCTGGGGGAGAGTCTGATGTCCATGATAGAAGACACCCAAGGCAACGGCGCGGACATCAACGGACTGACGCTGTTCACGCTCGGAGAAGAAGAGGAAGAAGAACGTTGCGGAAGTGCCACGCAACGGGATGGGGAGGAGGCCACACAAGCGGAGCAGCTTACTGGGAACGGGCAAGCGCACGATGATGAAGCTGGCGCGGACGACGACCAGGAACGAGAGATATCTGGAGAGGATGAGGACCGCCAGTCGTTGATCGGCGCGTCCGCATCGATTGAGGAGATCCTCCAACAGGTGAGGCTTCCTATTGCTCTACGTTGATGCACGCCGCCGCGAACGTTAACACTGCATTTCCCATTAGCTGGCTGAGGTGGCGAACAACTTCATGACCAATTATCAAGAGTTGACGGCCGAGGGCGAAGCCATCCAAGCCGAGCTCAACCAACTCGACTACGAGCAAGAGACGGTGAGTTTTTAAATCACGAACGGCTCACGTTTGACGCATTTCTCACTCGATTTTGCCGTCCTGTAGCGATGCGAGCGTATGCTTGGTCGCTTGCAGCGTGCCGGCAACAGCATCTTTTCGTTTGGCCAGCCATAAGACGACGGTGGAGACACCCAAGCACACGCAAGCGCCTCGCAAGGCGTGTCGCTCGTTTGAGAAGATCGACGTGACCACCCACTCGCAGTTTTGTTTCATCTGAGCACAGGCTCGGACACGACTCTATTCCCACATAACCTATTTCGTTCGTTCGTCTACACGACTCCATCGCTTGGTGCTCCCACTACACTCGCACAGAACAACCGGCGATGGATCGCGATCGCGTGTCCGAGTGATTTATTCCTTCAGGGCATCGAGGTCGTCCACGTCCTGTAAATAGAGGCTCTTGTCCAGCACCTCGACCGCGGCGTCCGCATCCGCATCCACATCCGCCGACGGCTTCTCTTCCTCGTCTTGATCGTTCGCATCGTCGCCATCGTCCTCGTCCTCGTCGTCGTTCGCGTCATCGCCGTCCTCGTCGTCGCTCTCGTCAGGGTCGTTGAGCGAGTGCACCGAGTAGCTGTCCTCATCAGCATCAGCATCATCACGGAACAACGTAGGATCGAAGGTGAACAGCGCACGACCACTCACTACAAACACAACAAACCACACACGTCAGTATCCACATCCACCGTCTCCCCCCTCCGGCATGACGAAAAACGTACTGATGCTGCGTCCGCCCGTCTTCTTCATCAGCTCCTTCTGCTTCTTCTCCTCCTCCTTCTTGATGCGGGCCTGCTTCTCCTTCTTGTACGCCGCCAGTGTCTCCGCCGTCACGGGCGTACCGCCCTTCGCACCGAGCTTCGCACGCTGCTCCTCGATGATCTCTTCGATCGTGACGTCCTCCACCTTCTTCTCTTTCTCGGCCTCACGGTCCTTCTTGGACTTGTACACGTAGCCGGACGGCAGCGCGTGGCGGTACTTACAGGCCTTGCCGCCGTTCGGACACACCCAGAACCAGCCGTACAGCGACTTCTCAATAGCGTCCAAGAAGAACTTGCAGACCTGTTGCACCAACCACAAAACGTCAGAACACTCCTCACCTTCATACAAAACGATAGATGTGATACGTACAATGTCGGTGGTGGTGACCACGCCCTTGCCGTGCTTCTCCGCCACGACCTCCTCGAGCTTGCTCTGGTCCCAACTGTCTATCGTGTCCTCATCACGCGCGTCGGCGTACAAGTCGATCTTGTTGGCCTTCTTCGCCACGTTCAAGTCGTGCGCAAACTTACAGCGCGTGCCCTATCACCACAAAAGCCATACACATCGTTGTTTAATCCACTGCGACTCCCAGTCACGTACTCCCCAGTCCCAACGCAGACGCACCTTCGTACACACACCGGCCTTGAAGAACTCACACACAATCGACTTTGGGTCGACTCCAGGCGGCACCTAACAATGCACACAATAGGACAATCCAGTATGAGCCATCGACCGATCGACCGTTCTAGAACGTCGGGTGGAAATAACGGCCGCACCTTTGGCTGTGTGATCGACGCGACGAACAGGTTCTTCAGCGCCTCCTCGGCCTCCTTGGCCTTGCGCGCCTTCGCCGTCTGCTCCGCCTTCATTCGGTCGGCGCGCGTGTTGGCGCCCTTGACCTGGTTCTCCACTTCCTGCACGAACTTCTGCACCTTGGAGCTCTTGTTCTTGTTCTTCAGACCAAAGGTCTTGTCCTCCACGAGCTGCTCCTTACGGGCCTTGTCGGCCTTCTTCGACGGGCCATTCTGCTTCTTCGGCGGCATGGTAGCGTTGTTCTACGGAGCTGCGCGCAACGCGGTGTCCAATATTCGTCCGTCCGATCGGCACCCACTCACTCACTCGAGCTTGTGGTCGCAGGGCCAAATGGCGGCCGCCACCGACTTTTCCAAAGGACCCAAAGTAACACGGCAGACCCAAATTACTAAACTAGACCCGAAAATAACATATGTTAAATATGGTATTTACGGATCTTACATCCGTATTCTGTCTGGAAGCCACACGAAGCCATCAGGCGACTACTGGCAATGGCAACTTGGGATGATCGTTGCGTTCATGGGGGTATTCCAATCAGAGGCGCGTAGTGGATGGAACGGATGGTTAGATTAAAGAGCTGGAGGGTTCCAATAGAACGATGTGCGGATAGTTTATTTCGGCGTGGTTACTGTGCTATAGCGTCCGACTGGCGATGCGATCGCGTCGCCCTGCGGCAGCTTGGGCACCTCTTCGTCGCTGACGTTCTTGTGGAACAGGAGCTTCATGGTCAGCAGCGCCAGCGCGCCGACGAGCTCGAGCGAGCACGGGATGAAGATGGGCCAGAGCCCCTCGCCGATGCCGTAGGTCACGACGAGCGCGAGGCCCGTGTTGTACATGGCCAGGAACGAGTAGCTGATGTCGTTGGCGCTCTTGGTGCGGTAGACCTTGGACACCTGCGGCACGAGCCCCGCGGAGATGATGAACGAGCCGATGAGGCCGACGACGTCGAACGCGGTGCCCATTGCTGCAGTGGCTGGTTGTTAAATGCGGTGAGGAGAGCGAGAATTGTTGGCGTCTGCGATGCTGTGCGCCGTGGCGGTTCGCCGTTCTGAGTCATCGCTGATGACGGAAGAGCGTCGAAAACTTGAGCCTGGGGGTCACAAACACCACCTCAATTGGAAACTGGTTCCTACCGGACTATGGAATTTGATCGAAAACACTCTCAAGTAGCAACGACGAAGGGCACCATTTTCGAAGAGCTGCAGAATCCTTGTGACCAACCGACGCCGAGTACATTAGCAACAGCGTTGAGCCTCACCCCCACACGATAAAGGGCCCTCCGAGGATATACTACGTAGTACCTCCATACTAACGTTAGAAGTAGATGCGACGCCTCCCCACATCTCGCGTTGAAATCCTGAATTATTGTGGGTCCGTGGAGAGTAGAACGTCGGCGCTTTTCGCTGTTTGCTTCCATCAACGTACACACGTGGACCACATCTACAGCACTCGGTCGGTTATTGGGCTCTCTTGCTCCTGCGCACACGGAGGGACTCTTGGTGAATTGGCGTCACGCCGCCAAGTCTTCACAGGACTTGCAGCCCCTCATGAACCAATCTATGAACCCATATCGACTTCTGGGATTTGGCACTCATCAAGACTAATCAGGTCCGCTGGCATCCGCTGGAGACACTCGGTGTCATCCTGCCACCAAGAAGACTGTCCATCCGTCTACTTTACTTCACTACTAGTAGCTCCAATTCTCTCATTGCACAATCTGCCACGCCACCACCACCACCAGCTCTCCACCTGCATCAGTGGGTCTCATTCAAGCTCTCCCAGTCGCCACCTCACCCACCACCAATATATCAATCATGACCAACGTGTACGACATCGTGGGTCTCATCGGCTCGTTCATCATCTCCGCGGCGCTCGTGCCCCAGCTCACCAAGGTCTACCGCACCAAGCGCGCGAACGACATCAGCTACCCGTTTGTGTGCATGTACATCACGGGCCTCTCGCTACTGGCGGTCTACGGCTTTGGCGAGTCGCTGTGGCCGATCTACATCCCCAGCACGCTGGAGCTGCTCGGCGGCATCTCGCTGCTGACGATGAAGCTGCGCTACGAACGAAGCCCCAAGTACAAGCAGCAAGATGTGGAGGCCGGTTTAGTAGGAGAGAGCTCCCCGAAGCACTTCGCGCCGATCACAACGCCGCACGAGAACGCATGAGGATTCAGATGATAATACACCATCTTCTCCATTGATTACCAGGTTCATCTAGCATCCTTCGTGAGTGTGGTGTAGAATGCGACTACTTCATTCCTCATCTAACGTTAGCAGAAAACTCAGTCACCACATGCCAGTAGACAGTCTCGTGGTATAGCCAGCAAGAGCGAGGTACCGTGACTGGTGGGAGAGCTCACTGCCGCATGGCACTCGCATGCTCCTATGCGCCAATACTGGAGACTTCTCCTATCCACCAGCGAGCGACTAACTTATCATTGCCATCCAAGTCATTTCCTCAATTGCGTCCTACCTTTCAAGCTTTTACAACCAGCATCGCACCACCATGGGCTCCTGGTACGAAGTTATCGGCCTCGCTGGTTCGCTCATCATCTCCGCCGGTCTCGTGCCGCAAGTCTCGCAGGTCTACCGCACCAAGAGCGCCGACGACATCAGCTACTCGTTCCTCGCCATGTACAATGTCGGGCTCCTTTGCATGGTCATCTACGGCGTTGGCGACGGCCTGTGGCCCATCTACATCCCCTGCTCGCTCGAGTTTCTCGGCGCACTGGCACTGCTCGTGATGAAGATCGCGTACCGCAAGCACGCGGACAAGAGCGAGGTCTCGAGACTGGTCCAAGCAGCGACAAGCAACGCGTAGAGCGCTCCAAGTATAGTAATTGTAAGCTGACTGTACTTCGAAGTACAGTACAGTATTATGTGTCTTGCCTATTGCTTATGGGGAATTTACATTTCACGCTCCAAATTTAGAACTATTTACCGTTCGGTCCCTCTTGTCGACGAACTTGCAACCACAGTTGCCATCTTGTCGCCTGCATTCCTTGTGAAAGTCAATCGGACGCCTTCAGTTGCTCAATGAGGAAAACAACGCGTCCGAAAGTTAAATAGTTCTAAAATATGAGCGTAAAATGTAATTTCCACATTGCTTATTCTGCAATGCACTTGTATTTTTTATAGAACAACTCAACAAATATTTTAATATTTGTATTAAAATACAAATATTAATTAAAAAAATTAAGAGATAATACAACATTAAAATATCTGTTGAGTTGTTGAGTACACAGCACTCTTTATGTCCACGCATCCACGCCTGCTTTCTGGTCGCGCAAGGGCCCGACGCTGTTCAGGTCCAACTGTGTGAGATTTCAGGCTGATTGGCAGTAGAGGTGTTATTCTACCGGGTATTTACCCGGTATTTTCAAAACACCGGGTATTTACTATAAATACCCGGTTTCTACCATTGGGTAGTTTGGGTGGAAAAACAGGTGCCAAGAATATTTCTAAATCAGAAGTTTTCGAATCCCAATCAACCACTCAGGGCAGACTAATACTGAGTTGAGCGGAAATATTCGCTGACTATGGGAATATATTGGAGCTTAGTTTTCATACCACGGTATTTACCATTTCTACCATATTTACCGGGTAGATACCCATAGATACCCGGTAAATACCCACTTGGGTAAATACCATCAAACAACTCTAATTGGCAGTGCCAATCCAATTTGGCACGCAACAAGTTGCCAACAATCCAGTGCTCCCATGATGATGGGCGTCACGTTCCAGTTCCCAAGAACCATCGCGCAGGCTCCAATTCAATCCCCCTTCTCGTCCAGCAGCCTCCGAGTCAATGCGGCGGTGGCTCGTGCTCGTCGGTTGCGCGTGGGCGGCGGCAGAGTCGCCTGTGGATGCGATCCTGTGTCCTCGCGTCGGCCTGGGGGCGCCGTCGGTGGCCACACTGCTCAAGTCGCAGACAAACCCCGCCAGCGATGCGTGGATCTTCCGCCCCAACTGCGTCGTCGACGTCGTGACGCTCAGCGGCGACCTCCTCTCGGTCAGTAACGGCGTGGGGCGCGTGGACAGCGTGCCGACGCTGACCCAAAGGGCGTACGTTCCTCGTACTACCGTTTTGGATATACCCCATGGATATCCTGTGGATCTGGATCTGGCGTTGCGAGACTATTAACTGCTCGGTATCACTTGTGGCTGCGCTGCTGTAGAATCTTTTCCGGCAGTTCGCTCGCAAATGGCGCTTCGTTCGCGGACGCGGCCGCGCTCACCTTGCTGTACGATCCCGCAAGCTTCGATTCTGCAAACGTGAAATTCACGCAACTAACGAACGAACTTTGATGCTCTTTGCAGCTCCCTCGCTCTCTTTTCGCCGTCTCTGATCAACAACTTGGAGCTTCCGCCCGCCTTGAAGACTCTGTACGTGACTGGATGGCGTGGCGTTCGCGCGTGTACTACTGCAGTATCCTCCGTGTACTGACTTTCGGTGATCAGTTCGATATCCGACAGTGATGTGGTATCTATAGCTGGGCTGAGCTTTCCAGACCCGCTCAAAGAACTGTACGTGCTACCACGAAGTCGCTGGTGGACGACGCCATACTGATGGCGGCTTTGTGTCTTCTGCAGATACCTCTCGAATTTGAAGATCACGTCGCTCCAGGGAGTTACATTTCCAGCCGGAGTGACGAGCCTGTGAGTGCCGCAACAAGGAACCCTCGGCCTACGTCTCTAGCTTAATTCCTAACCTCGTGTGACAGGGAGATTACCCGCTGTCCGCTCAAGACGTTGGATTTCACGATCCCACCAAAGCTCCAGATCTTGTGAGGCGTCTGACCCAAGGCGTTTCCCGTGATGGATGCGTACTGTACTCATGCGTGGTGCTCTGTGTGCTATCTATTATACCAGATATCTCAACGTCAAAACGATCGAGCGTGCCACATTTCCAGACTCGATCCAGACGCTGTACGTGCATCAGCTATTCACAAAAGCCGCTTCCTCACTCGCGCTAACCTGCTGTACATCCAAAGTGGTCTGGCTGGCAACGGCTTCTCGAGTCTTCGCGGCATTCGATGGCCACGTGGTTTGCAAAAACTGTGAGAACTGTACTCGCCACGGCCTCCACTGGTGGCTCTTGCATGTCTAACGTGGCGTGTGATGCACTTTCCTCCCCCAGAGATCTTTCCGGCAGCCAGCTACAGACGTTTGAGATCCGGCGATCGGACCTTGAGATCTTTCGCGGCCTCCAGTCGTTCGAAATCTCTGGCGGCGTGTCCAAGTGTTCCGATGCAAGTGGCGAGGTTGCTCAGGTCCAGAACTACGGGCTTTGCGTGATCAGCGGTGCGTGTGCGAGCGATTTCTCCGTGGATGACAGTGGACTGAACTGATGCTCTATTGCTCTGTTCAATGCTCAGATGAAAAGTTCGACAGTCTTTACGTCAAGGGCGGTGGTGGTGGTGCTGCTGGTGGCGGTGGTGGAACTGTCACCACGCAAAAACCAGCCACAGCAACAACCAAAACCCCACGTGCTCCGTCTCCAGGTGCCACGACCACACCTGGGGCCACCAAGCGACCGAAGACCGGATCAACAAGCAGCTCACCGGACGAAGCGTCGAGTGCTTCGAGTGGTACAGAAGACTCCCCAGAGGCTTCTGGCTCGGGCGTGGACTCCGAAGCAAACGCCGCCGATGGAAATGGCATCCGGAAGCAGTCCCGAACCAACGGATCCAGCATTGCTGTTGAAGAAGCCAGTGCCCTCGACGATGCAAGCAGCTCCTCTGACGGCTCGTCGTCATCGTCGCGTGTCAGCAAGCCATCCACTGCAGGCAGCAGTCGCGAAAAGGGTAGCTCGGACATCACCCAGAAGGCTTCAGCGTCTTCATCGTCCCACACGACTGTGATCATCGTGGTGGTCGTTGGTGCGGTCGTGGCGGTGCTATTAGCCGCGTTCCTCTACCGCTCATACGCTGCAAAGCGCCGTGCGTTGGATGCCGCGAAGTATTCACAGGTCACGACACCCACTACAACGGGCGGAAACTCCTCCGGCAACGCGTCTTCGCAGCCCTATTTCTCCAACGATATCCGCAACGACATGGCGTTGATACCTTTCCGAATCGATATAAACGACATCCACAAAAAGCAGCAGATTGCGCGTGGCGGGTTTGGTGCGATCTTCCAAGCCGAGTACCAAGGGCGAGACGTCGCTGTGAAGCAAATGCTGCCTGGCGACTGGCACAACGACAGTCTGCTGGCCAGCTTCATGGACGAGATCCGGCTGTGTGCAAGGCTCAACCACCCGAAGATCGCGGCATTCGTTGGAGTCACGTGGAACAGTCTGCGCGAACTGGCTGTGGTGATTGAGTTCATGCCACGAGGAGATCTCCACGCACTGCTCCACAGACAGCAGCAGCCACCGTCACCAGACGACTGGATGGCGTCATGGACGGCTGAGAAGATCAGGAGCAAGGCATCGATCGCTCAGGACGTGGCAGAGGCTGTCGAGTATTTGCATTCGTTTGAGTCGCCGATCATCCACCGCGATCTCAAGGCCCGCAACGTGTTGCTAGATACACAAGGCAACGCCAAGCTCAGCGACTTTGGCATCAGTCGGGAGGTCCCACTGGACGAGACGATGACGCGCGAGATCGGCACAGCGGCGTGGATCGCGCCCGAGGTGTTGCGTGGCGAGCGATACAGTGAGAAGGCGGACATCTACTCACTAGGAGTGCTGCTGGTGGAACTGGATCGCTGTCGCCATCCGTATGGGAAGGAAAGACCCATGGAGGAAGCCGGTTCGCCACCATCTCGTGGCAGTGGTGGGGTGTCGGTGAATGCCATGCACTTGGCGCTGCTGGTGAGCAGTGGCAAACTGCGGCCGAGTGCGTCGAGCGAATGCCCCGAGCAGATCGCGTCGCTGGTGGACAAGTGCTTGAGTTTCGAGCCAGTGGATCGACCGACAGCACACGAAGTTGTGCGTGCCTTCGATCAACTGAGCCAGACCGGTTGCGAGTCGTAGCGAAAGTCTTTAGGCTGTGAAAAGTATGCGACTATGTACTTCTGTGCCCTGAACAAGGAGAGGTTGTTTTTCTTTTTATCGAGCTGACAGAGCGTTGAGCCATACTACGTAGTAACAGTACGCATTCACGGTAGCCTCTGAGGCTCGATGCGGGGATGGTTCCGGCACCCAGGACCGACTTGTGAGTACATACAGTACCTGCTTCAATACAGCACTTGCTTCCTGTACTTCTGCCTAGTATTCTTCTACGTTGCGGGAAGAACCCATCGAATATATCTCTACTGTGGTACAGAACTTCAGTCAGTGCCGTGACGGCAACACGAAGTTGAGTGGAGCCACAGTTTGCCACCCAGCCAAAAGGGGGCCAACGATGTGGTCTGCCATATACTGTACACTTACAAAAAATACTGTCGGTTCCCAGTTGAATACAGGACTGTAGCAGGTCGTGCTTCGCACAGTACAGGATGGAACTGGATATGCCGGTACAGTACTTGCCAGGCAATTTGTGTGGCGTGGGTCACCCCACCCACGGTGGATGGTCTCCTGTTGGCGTCTGACACGGCCAGTCAGAAAGACTGAGTCGGAGTCCGACTGACCCAAAACATCCATTGAGTGACTCAGTTACTGAAGTTCAGTTGTCTGATATTGGCCTGTTTCTGACCCAGTCTGGATTCCTGTTGGGAAGGTAAGCAGTGGTGTCAATTTGACACCACTGTGATAGTGACTGCCAATCCATCCCCCCCCCCGTCCGTACTGTTCTGTGCACAGAGCAGTGGACTCCACATCACTTCGCCTTTGGCCCTGCTCAAGACGGAGCTGCGCAGCCGTGCCCCCCCCCCATCATGCGCCGGGTGTCTGTAGTCCCCCTTGCTCTTGGCGTCGTGCTCGTCGGTCTGAGCGGAGGCCGAGCGGCAGCGGCTACCGGTATCTGCTCTGCTACCGACGAGCCGGCGCCGTCCGTGATCACAGTGATCGCGTCCAAGACGAAGCCAACGACTGACGCGTGGATCGTCCAGCCCGACTGCAGTATCGAGACCGTCTCGTTTTCTCGGTCTGCCAGCCGAACGCTGATCATCATCACTCGCCCTCCCATCAATACATTTCGCCCGTTACCACAAGAACCCGGCACGGAGCCATCGAGCACGAATCTCGTGTTCGACTCTGCAGGGATCGAGCGTGTGGAGAGCCTGCCCAGCGACACCACGAGCGTGTGAGTGGCGATATCGTGGTGTCTGTTTGGCTTCGTATAGTCAGTGACTCACGGTACAACCTACTGTAGAACCCTCGCCGACAACCCCCTTTCGAAGGGCGCTAACTTCACCAGCGCGCCAGGCCTTCTCGGAGTGTGAGAAGACCTCTAACCCGTGGCCATTGCATCGTTCGAGCGCTATTAACAATTGGTTGAGTGTGTTCAGCACCATGAGCCCTGTTGGGCTGGACAACATCCTCTTCCCAGATACGGTCACTGCGATGTACGTACAGTAGTTATTCCTCCAGTCCATGGAATCATCGCCTCGCTTCACCTCTAAGCTCACGCATGTTGCGTAGTTCGATCAAATCCGGCAGCTCTACGTCTCCTAGCATCAAGCTGCCGCCACGACTTGCCGAATTGTACGAAATCTGTTGCTTTGCGATACAAATGTCAAGTCGTCTCACCTCATACCGGCCATACTCGAGTATAGGACGATCACGGGAAGCTCAATCACGTCGGTCAAGGGGATGCTACTTCCCACGACTTTGCACAGCCTGTACGTATTTAATACCAGTACGGTTCAGCCTGCATTATTCGTACGGTAACTCGTGGCCATTCTCACGGAACTTGAAACGCAGTGATCTCTCGGACAACCAGCTGACCACGCTCGAAGGTGTCGTCTTCCCGTCCGGATTGAAGACAGTGTACGAGCGCTCTACTTCCCCAAGACCACACGTAGAAGCGGAAAGTGAAGTCTCATGTTGCGTACTGTGTGTAGGCATCTTAACGGCAACCAGCTCACGTCCCTCAAAGGCGTGGCCTTCCCGACCACGATCGACGATCTGTACGCGCGTGTACTGTACGGTATACAACAACCGTACTCCTACGCTCACGATGAACCATGTTGGGATCTGTAGGTGGCTCAACAGCAACCGACTGTCGACTCTCGAGTGTTTCTTCCCAACAACCATGACGAACTTGTACGTATTCAGTATTGCGAGAAGCTCGTTGGGATTAGATGGCAGTATAGAAAGGAATCGCGTCTCACGAACGATGCTCCTGTCCAGATACCTCCACGAGAACCAGCTCACGACACTGAAGGGAGCGACGTTCCCAGACTCCTGCTCGGATCTGTGAGTTTCGCTCGTCGTTTCCACAGCAATCCTCGCGTGGACGAAAGCCTAGCTAACTGGTTTTGCGTGGATACAGAAAGCTCCACGACAACAACTTGTCGACGCTCGACTGCGTGTTCCCAGCGACGACCAGACAGTTGTGCGTGCTGTCGGATCATTTTTATATCAGGAGGACAACACTGACGTCCGACGCAATACTCCAATGCAGGGACCTGTCCGGCAACCAGCTCACGTCACTTGCCGGCGCCATTCTGCCAACATCCTCGGAGACAATGTACGTTACACAGAAGCTGACGTTAATGCATGGGTCACAGCTACTTAACACGAGACATGGTCTACGCCAACAGCAAAGTGAGCAGAAGCAAGTTGACGGCCATTGGCAACGCGCTGCCTGCGGATCTCCAAACGCTGTAAGACCTACGAGTCTTCCCCTTTGCTGTATCGCCGGAGAATCTAACTGCCGTTGAGCTGCAGCGTGTTGGACAACAACAACTTTTCGTCTTTGAAGGGGGTCGCCTTGCCGGATACCATCACAACGTTGTGAGTTGATTACATCGGTCTCCGCCTACAGTAAGTAACTGGATCAGCTGATTTGATTGTGACTTGGAATTTGCGTAGGGAGCTCCAATACAACGCGATCAAGGCCATCAACACGCCGCTGCCCGGACAACTCCGCTCTCTGTGCGTACTGCCATTCCACTCATCACGAACTCGAGTTGTTTGGTTGACTCTTAACTCGTAGGAACCTGGTTGGCAACCAGATCGCATCGCTCCAGAACGTGTGGCTACCACCCGCACTTAACAATCTGTGGGTTTCGTTTGGCGTTGAAGCGATCACTGCATCGAGTGTGAAACTAAACACCTGACTGCAATTGTTAGGAATCTCCAGTACAACCAGCTCACGGCCATCGATACCAACCTGTCGAGGACGATCGAGACCCTGTAAGTCGAGTCCAACTTGGTTGCATCGCGTGAGAAGCTGATGAGGGCGTCTGCTTTCTTTGTACTACAGTGCTCTCGACGGCAATCGGATCACCACTCTCAAAGGTGTCAGCCTTCCACCGGCGCTCACGACTCTGTGAGTAGATACAGTATCCCCCATCGCCCTCACTCCGTCCGACGCTGACGCATCCATTCTTGCTTGCCCAGGTCTATCTCCGCCAACGCTCTGATGGCTGTTGATACGTTCCTACCCACGAGACTCGAGGACATGTATGTCTGACCTACTGGTTGTCCGCGTACACTGAATTTTTCGGACTCAAAGCTCGTGACGTGTGGCCCAGCAACCTTGCCTTCAATCCGCTTCCGACCTTGGACTTCGTGAGCTTCCCGGACTCGATATGGAGCATGTACGTTCTTCCCACTGTTTGTTAGTTAGTTTATGCTTGGCTCTGATCCAATTGTTACCTCTGCCTCCAGTGACTTGAGTGGCTCGAACGCGACGACAGTGAGTGGCGTGCGATGGCCTGCGCACTATTTCAACTTGTACTTGTAAGATGAAGCCAGCGTTTCATCGGGTTTTAAACCGGCGGGACTGACGGAGGTTGTACCAAATACTGTACTCGTAGTTGCGCGGAAGGTTGCGGGGCCGTGTCGTTTGAGATCCGGCAGTCGGATCTAGCGTACTTCATCTCAAACCGCGTTCTCTACTACGCGTCTTTCGAGCAGAACGCGTGCTCCGATCCAGAGGCCGAGCTCGTGGCGGTTGATGCGGTCAACCTTTGTGTGATCAGTGGTGCGTACTGCATGGAGGGGTTTGTGGTACCTACCGGTATATACTAGTGGGCATGGCTAACGCGTGGCGATGACGCCTTGTAGACGAGCATTTCGACGCGTTGTATCCTCCCATTGAGGAGATTGTTCTCGAACCGAGTAACGAACGGCCCATATATGATGAAGACCCGGAGACACCAGAACCATCACAAGTCGAGGAGCCCCCGCACAAAACGGACCCACCACAAGATACGCGACCGCCACCACTAGAGACTGAGCCACCACAAGAGACCGAGATCGATACGGAGTCGCAATCGTCGTCGGACTCTGGCTCCGGCTCGGCTGTCAATATCGAGACTGGCTCGTTAGGTGAAGACATCGACGTATCAGCGCTGGTGACAGTTCCCAAATCAACAAGGTCGACGAAGTCAATGGACCCAAGTGATGACGGAGTTGAGTTAGGCGAGAGCCCCGCCGACACGACGTCAGAGGATGAGTCCTCGTCCGGTTCTGGTGTGCGTGGAGCCAAGAACAAGTCCAAGAAGGAGTCCAAAGGTCCGCTCACGCTGCAGTCCAACTCCACCGATACTGGTAGCCAGCCTTCCGACGATCTCCCATCCGTTGCGTCTGTACTGTCAACCAACGTGCTCCCGATCGTCATCGCCAGCGTCAGTGCTGCGTTTGTGCTGTTGGTGAGCGTGTGTGTGTACCGCGTGGTGATCGTGAATCGCCGCCGCAAAGCCAAGCAAGATGGCAGCGACCAGTACAACAGCCTCAGCTCGCCTGGTATTACAGCACCGACTAACGAACCACTGGTGGCGTCGTTTCTCGCAAACGACGTCCGCAACGACGAGCGGCTCATGGCGTTCCGTCTGGACGAAGGTCTCATCCAGCTCCATCAGGAGATCACACGCAGCAGCTCCAGTGTGGTCTTCCGCGGCATCTCGCAAGGCCGTGATGTGGTCGTCAAGCGAATGGCTCACAACGCATCGGAGGGCGATGACGGTGTATTGGGCCGCTTCATGAACGAGATCCGCATGAGCGCGTCACTGGACCACCCGAAGATCGTGGCGTTCGTGGGATTTGCCTGGGACGGCCGTTCTACTCTCTCAGCTGTCACCGAGTTCATGGCCGGTGGCGATCTGCATACTATCCTCAAGAAACAAGCTGTGCCATCACCAGCAGACTGGAGCTCGCACTGGACAGTGGATAACATCAAGAGCAAGGCGTCGATCGCGCGAGACGTTGCAGAAGCCTTGGTGTATCTGCACTCGTTCCAAACGCCAGCCATCCACCGAGATCTCAAGGCTCGCAACGTTCTCATGGACACACAGGGCAACGCCAAGCTCAGCAGTTTTGGTATCAGTCGGGAGATCCCTCTTGAGCAGACGATGACGCGTGGAGTAGGGTCAGGGGCGTGGATCGCTCCTGAGGTGTTGCGTGGGGAGCGGTACAGTGAGAAGGCGGACGTGTACTCGCTGGGTGTGCTGCTGGTGGAGCTGGACTGCTGCCAGCATCCGTACGCGGAGGAGACCAAGGCTGCGTCTGAGTCAATGCCCAACGTGGAGATGGCGCAACTGGTGAGCACAGGCCAGTTGCGTCCACACGTATCCAGCGGATGTCCTGAAGCAGTGGCGTCGCTGGTGGCGACGTGTCTGGAGTTTGATGCCAACGAGCGACCGACCGCGATGGAGGTGGCGTATGCCATCCGCCAGATCCACAAGAACGGATAGGAAGGAAGGACGAAGAATACGAAGGCAAGAAGGCGAGCAAGCGAGCTGCCACAGGCAACAGCTCATGGTGCACTGGTCAGCGAATATCACAGACATGTCGATTCATGGATATCATACCTAAGGCGTCATTTGTCCACGCAGCGTCGCCCGCTGTAGGTGTCGAACGCAATGGCCGATGGGAAAGTACGGTGCACCCGTCACGCACCAGCTCCAGTAAGTGTTTCCTTCACTGTGAGCTTCGTCCGTGAGCCGTGGCCATCACAGTCAGCCAGTCACCACCACTGCGCATTGTTCAGTCTGTCATTCGTCATGTCGATCTTCCGCTAGCGAAGAGCTCTCCCAGAAAAGCGCTTTTCATCAATCCGCAGAAGTACGAATACATCGTCCTTGAAGTGGATGTCATCGAATTCGTACTTTATCGGATATGTACAGTGCTACACGTCGGCGCTTTTTCCCTTCCGCGTGCTTTCTTCCCTTCCCATAGAAACGTGCTGTTGTTCAGTTCGGTAGGAAGATCCAAGCCAGCGCTCGCATCTCCCTGCTACGTTAGTGACGCGTTCGCCTCCATCTCTCCGCCTGCAGACCCCCGACGACGCTTCGCACCCGCGCGATCCACAGCCTGAGATATGAGCTCGCCGCGTGCGCACCGGCGGCGCGTCGCTGCGCCGTCTGCCGCCGCCACGGCGTCGCCCCAAGTCACGCGCGTGACGCTTGTGGGCGGCGTCCAACTGCTGCTCACGCCGTCGCTTTCGCGCGAAGAGATCGCCGCCTGTCTCACGCCGACGGACGGCCGCGCGCCCGCGGCGTTACGCGACGTGGCCTCGCGCGTGCTGTTCCCGTTGTCGCTGCTGGCGCTCGCGCCGTCGCGGTTCCAGACCGGCGAGTACGAGGTCGTGTGCGCGACTGCAGCCCCCATTAACAACCAAGAGACAGCGCATGGTGCGAATGGCAAGGAGGAGACTACGCGCGTGGCGGTGGCTGCGCAGTCGCCGCGAAAGCACGCGAAGAAACGCCGCGGCCATCGCCAAGCGAAGCGCGCCACCGTCACGCACACGCAACGCCACCACCAGTCAGTTGGACGCCCCGAGTTCGTAGACGCGTACGACTTGCTGCCACGCGGCGGACGACTGGCTGCAGAGACCGAGGACGACGGAACGACGCGACGCCAGAGCGATCTGGAGGCCGAGCATGGCGATGAAGACGAGCATGAGCACGACGAGGAGGAGGAAGACGACGAGGAGCTGCTGCGCGAACTGGACCTGACGGACTTTGAGCTGCCGCAGCTCGTGCACGTGTTCACACAGGCGAGTCCGCGTGGTGAGCTGGACGCTGTGACGTTCGAGAGCTGTGTGGAGAAGATTCTGTCGCAGTCGGGACGCTACGACCCGCAGGCGCAGAAGATGTTTCTGCGGTTGTTCGCGATCTTTGACGCTGATAGTGAAGGCGTCGTGGACGTAGCCGAGTTCCTGGGCGGCGTGTCGGTGTTTGCGAGCGGCGCACGCGACGACAAGATCCGCTGCATCTTTGAGCTGTACGACGGCGACCAGGACGGACTCATGACGCTGGAGGAGATGACCAAGTACCTCACGGCCGTGTTCATCGTGATCGCTGAGACGTCGCCCGAGCTGTTCCAGCAGAAGGAGTGAGTTGTGTGTTGACTGTGTGTGTGTGTGTGTGGAGGAAACGACTGACGGAGGAGTGTGTTTTGTAGTGTGGATCCCATGGAACTGGGTGCCGTGACAGCGCGCCAGTGCTTCCAGGAAGCGCATCTCGATGCACACGGTCGCCTTTCTTTTGAAGCCTTCCAGAAATGGTACTCGAAGCCAGGGCCGACCCACTTGCAAGCGGTGACGTCGCCGTCGTCGACACCAAAGGCCGCGAAAGCTCCAAAAAGCAAACACGCCCAGAAGAACGGGAACAAGGAGAAGGAGCGCGACGACCTCTCGCTCGCGCGGCTTCGTGAGCTCACGGGACTGGCCAATCTGACAGCAGAGGATTTATTCTCGCTTTTCAGCGCCGCTGCGGTGACGACTGAAGGCGACGCCACGGCGTCATCTGCTGCTGCGAGTCTTTCGCTGTCTCGAGACGCGTTCAAGAAGTGTTTCTTCTCGATCCTTCAGAAGCAGAAAAAGAAGCCGTCGCGTGCACTGGCCCGCTTTTTGGATCGCTTGTTCAACGTGTTGGATCGCGACGGAAGCGACACTGTGGACTTCGTCGAGCTCAGCAGCGGGCTGTCCATTTTGTGTGGCGGCAGTCGTGACGACAAGGTCGTTGCTGCGTTCTCACTGTTTGATGCGGACGGCGACGGCTTCATCACACGTGAAGAGATGGAAAAATACCTGGCGTCAGTCTTCCACGTTGTCTATGAGAGCCACCCCGAGACCAAGCACGCTATGCAGATCGACGCGGGGCTGCTGGCCAAGTACACGACGCAACAGGCATTTGCAGAGGCGGATCTCAACCACGATGACAAGCTCTCGCTCGAGGAGTTCCGCAAGTGGTACACCCAAGGCGGTGGCAGCAACTTCGCCCAGGCAGCGCAGGCGCCGCTCCACCAACCTGCAGCTGGTCACCCGTCTGGAGCGTCTCTCAACTTGGCAGCGATCAGCCATGAAGCGCTGTTTTCCGTCGAGCAGCTCGCGTCGCTCACAGGGCTGCGCGAATTGACACCCAGCCAGGTCTTCGAAGTCCTCGCGACGAAAGTCGACGACGACGGTGTGCTGTCTCGCGACGCTGTCCACGAAACCTTCGACCAACTATTCACCCAGGGCGCCTCGGATGAATCTCACCAAAATCCTCAGCGTCAGCAGCAGCTCCACAGCTTCGTTGACGCCGTGTTTGAGGCGTTCGACGTGGACCGTGACGGTGTGGTCGACTTCTGCGAGCTCGCGAGCGGTCTCTCCGTCTGCTGCCGCGGTTCCCAACAGGATAAAGTCCGCGCTGCGTTCACGCTGTTTGATATCAACCAAGACGGGTTCATCACGAGTGATGACATGGAAACGTACCTGGCGTCCGTTTTCCGGATGCTGTTCACCGCGTCGGGTAAGAATGACCTCTCTGCTGATGAGCTGGCACGCGTCACCACCCGTGATGCATTCGCGGCGTGTGATGCGGATCAGGATGGCCGCTTGAGTCTCGATGAGTTCACGAAGTGGTACTCTTCAGCGGCTTCTGCTACCTCGATGGCCCCTACAAGTGGCTCTGTGAACGGTTCTGCTGGTCTCCAGCCCGTGTTCTTGCCACTCGCCTCGAAGAAGATACTCAAGGAAATGCAAGAGCTCACAAATCTTGGATCTTACGACGTCAACGACATTCTCGAGTTCTTCGAAGCCTCTTCTGACGCTCAAGGTGGGGTCAACAAGCCTTCGTTTTTCCGCTGCTTCAGCAAACTGCTCGCCGCTCAAGTGAACGGAGCTGCTCACGCAGACAAGGAGCGGACCTTGCGACTGCTGAGTGAGCTGTTCGAATTGTTTGACACGGACGGCAACGGCACGATCGACGTACAGGAATTGGGAGCAGGGCTTTCAATTCTGTGCGGCGGGAATCTTACGGACAAGACGCGGTCGCTGTTCACGCTATACGACCTCAACCACGACGGCTTCATTGCCCCTGACGAGATGATCGCGTATCTGACTGCTGTTTTCAAGGTGCTGTACAAGGCGTCACCTCAGCTCCATGCATCCACAGGCGGCTTGTCGCCCGCGGAGCTCGCCGTTGCCACTACCAACGAGTGCTTCCAGGCGTTCGACAAGAACAGAGACCATCAGCTAAGCTACGACGAGTTCAAAGCGTGGATCGACCAGCAAAAGGCGTCAGCAGCAGCCATGAAGGCGGTCGCGTCAGGCGCTGCCCCCGTTTCAAATGCTTCATCCGGTTCGGCGCATGCACACTCGTTGGGAAAGACATCTGGGGGCATTGAGCGGCTGATAGAAGACGCGGTGATTCCGGTGGATGTTGCGAAGAAACTGACGGGCTTGCACACCATGTCGCTCGACAAGGCCGCTCAAATCTTTTCGTCGGCAGCCAATGAAAGTGGCCAAATCACGCGTGAGGCCTTTGATCGATGCTTCTACCAGTACGTATGTGCTGACACAACGTCGCAGCTCACGGCTCAAGAAAGTACACGCGTCCACGAGGTGATTGACCGTCTTTTCACGGCGTTTGACAACGACAGCAATGGTCTGGTGGACCTGAACGATCTGTCCAGCGGGCTTTCGATTCTGTGTGGCGGCTCGCACGACGACAAGGTGCAGGCCGCGTTCGATCTGTACGACACGAATGGCGACGGGCTCATCAGCGAAGACGAGATGGTGCACTACTTGTCGTCCGTGTTCAAGCTGCTTTACGCACTTGACCCGACGCGCCAGACAGCTCTTGGAGGCGTTTCAGCCAGCGAACTGGCTGCGATCACGGCGTCTGAGATCTTTTCGGACGCTGATCGTGACCACGATGGAAAACTCAACCTGGAAGAGTTCAAAACGTGGTACGGGCAGCCGCAGCAGGCCTCGTTCAACGCGATCGTTGCGCCAATCGACTTGGACGAAGTGCGCCGGCTCACCAACCTGGGCAACGTGGATGTCGTGGACGTGTTTGAGCGCTTTGCGGATCGTGCCGACGCTGAGGGACTGCTGTATCGAGCAGCTTTTGATGAGTGCATTGCCGAGATCATCGAGATGGCGTCCCATCCACGCTCGGACGTGGAGAAACTTCGTGCGAAGGTGGTCGCCGACCGGCTATTTGATGTTTTCGATCGCGATCACAACGGATTCATCGACTTCAGTGAACTGGCGAGTGGGCTCTCGGTCTTGTGCAAGGGAGCGCGTGATGCCAAGGTGAAGGCGGCGTTCCGCCTGTACGATTTCAACGGTGATGGCTTCATCTCTCTGGAGGAGATGACGCGGTACTTGAGCTCGATCTTCAAGGTGCTGTACGAAGTGCAGCCACAAATGCAGGCAGAGACTGGCGTATCAGCCGATGAGCTCGGCGCGATCACAGCGGAGCAAGCGTTTCTCGAGGCGGATCGCAACCGCGACGGCAAACTCAGCTACGACGAGTTTCTCACGTGGTACAACAGTCCATCGCAAGCCGGGATCAGCAGCGTCGTGGCCAAGAACGCGGTCGTGGATTCGTCGCTCAAGTGGATGCCGCTGCAAGAGATCAAGACGCTGACCAACCTCGCGCAGTTTGAGCCTGAAGAAGTGTTTGAGGTCTTTGCAGCCGAGGCCAACACGGATGGTCTGCTGTCACGTGCAGCATTCCACGAAAGCTTTGAGAAGCTGATCCACGGTGAGAATGGAAACGCGGTGACTGCGACTACAGAGCAGGAAGACCAAGAAAAGCTGGACGAAGTGATCAACGGGTTGTTTGATCTGTTCGATGCGGACAGCAGCGGCTTCGTTGACTTCGGGGAGCTGGCGAGTGGTCTGTCGGTGCTCTGTGGGGGCACGCAGCAGCAGAAAGTGCGAGCGGCGTTTTCGCTCTTTGACTTCAACGGCGACGGCTTCATCTCCCTCGACGAAATGACTCGGTACTTGACGTCGGTGTTCAGAGTGCTGTTCCAAGTGTCGCCGCCAGAGACACCGCACTTGGAGGGTGTGTCTCCTGAAGAGCTTGGTCAAGTCACCGCTCAGCAGGCTTTTCTCGAAGCCGATCAAGACAAGGATGGACGCCTGACATTTGATGAGTTCCAGCAGTGGTACCAGCAGCCAGGAGGGATCGGCGAAGTCGCGAAAGATGGCGAGCAGCTCTTCAGTCTCGCCGAAGCGCGTCGCCTTACAGAGAACTTGCAGGCGTTTGAGTCGCCGATCGAAGTGTTTGAGGCCCTCGCGGAGTGCGCTGACGACCAAGGTTTCGTGTCAAAGCAGGCATTCGACGACTGTTTTCGACAGATTCTCACGCGTGGGAACAGCAACTTGAGCGGAAGTGAGTACGAACGCATCACGGCGATTCTGCAGCGCCTATTTGAGCTCTTCGATGTGGACAAGAACGGCCTCGTGGACTTCAGCGAGATCTCGTGTGGGTTGTCGGTCGTCTGTGGTGGCACGTCGGACGAGAAAGTGAAGGCCGCGTTCGCGCTGTACGACTACAACGGCGATGGGTTCATCTCTCTGGATGAGATGGCGCGGTATCTTACTGCAGTGTTCAAGGTCTTGCAAGAGGCTTCGCCTCGCGATGATGCGCTGGCGAAGGAGACGCCCGAGGCACTCGGTCTTCGCACGGCGAAGCAGGCGTTTGAAGAGGCCGACATGGACAAGGACGGCAAGCTGAGTTTCACGGAGTTCCGCCAGTGGTACAGCAACTCGAGCACGGCGAATATCGAGCGTCTGATCGAGAACAACATCCCGGAGTGGCTCTCGCTCCAGGAGGTGCGACGTGTGACGAACCTCGGCGCGTACACGCCAGGTGAAGTATTCGAGACGTTTGCGAGCTTCGCGTCGGCGACTGATGGCACTCTGAACAAGGACGCGTTCCGCCGCGCACTCACAGAGTTGCAGCACGCGACCACCAACAGCAGCAATGGGGATCGCGCTTCCGAAGACCGACTGCGTGTGCTGGTGGATCGCATGTTCGCGCTGTTTGACACGGACCACAACGGCGTCGTGGACTTCAGCGAGCTGGCAAGTGGCCTGTCGGTGCTTTGCGGTGGCACGGAGAACGACAAAGCACGCGCGGCGTTTAACTTGTACGACGTCAACCACGACGGGTTCATCTCTCTGGGTGAGATGCGGTTGTACTTGACCTCGGTCTTCAAGGTGCTGTACGAAGTAAATCCCGAGACGCAGTCGCGCATGAGCGGCGTGTCACCAGAGGAGCTGGGTGAGATCACGGCGCAACAGGCGTTTGCGGAGGCTGACGCCGACGGCGACGGTCGCTTGTCGTTTGAAGAGTTCCGCAACTGGTACTTGCAGCCGTCGTCGCTGAGCTCGGGTGATCCCACGGAGCCCAACGCGGCCCACGTCCCGGACTGGGTGAGTCTGCAGGTTGTGAAGGAGATGACGCACTTGAGCAAGTACGAGCCAAGCGAGGTGTTTGAAGTGTTCGCGAACCGCTGCTCGGACGACGGAACGATCTCACGCGAGGACTTTGAGGACTGCTTTGAGCAGCTGATCGACGCCAAGTTCAAGACGGACGAGCCGCATTTGGCGCGCGTGCGTATCATTCTCGATCGGCTCTTCACGATCTTCGACACTGACGGCAACGGGGTCGTGGATTTCTGCGAGTTGACCAGCGGACTCTCGGTGCTGTGTGGTGGATCGCGGGAAGACAAGGTGCGCTCGGCGTTCGCGCTGTACGATCTGAACCAGGACGGCTTCATCTCGCTGGAAGAGATGGTGCGGTACTTGACGAGCGTGTTCAAGGTGCTGTACGAGACGAACCCTGGTACGCGTGAGACGCTGAGCGTCGAGCCAGAGGAGCTGGCGCTGATCACGGCGGA
Organism: Pythium brachiatum; assembly: GCA_023337615.1. NCBI lineage: Eukaryota > Oomycota > Peronosporomycetes > Pythiales > Pythiaceae > Pythium > Pythium brachiatum. The sequence goes on along the minus strand of JAADXI010000053.1, from coordinate 4,180 downwards.
GCAGTGCTTTGTCGAGGCGGATCTGAACCACGACGGACGGTTGAGCTTCGATGAGTTTGTGCGATGGTATTCACAGACACAGGGACTTGGAGTCGAAGCTCCAGGTGCCGACGTGGCGTCGTTAGACACTCAGCAACAGCGTGTCAGTACGAAACACGCGAACGGAGCATCAAACGGCGGCGGAAACAACGGCTCTGATGCTGTGTCGCCTCCATCGATGACTGCGCCGCACCGAGATGAATCATACCCAACGTCAAGACTGTTCAAGGCATCCAGTTCGAACGATGGTGAGGCTGTTCCGCTCTCTCCGCGGTCGTCGTCCGAGTTCCAGATGAACAGCTCGAGTATGGAACGCGCTCGAGGTCTGCTCAAGCTGGACTCGTACGAAGTGAACGACGTGTTTGAGATCTTCGCGGAGGCCGCGCCGTCGGGCGAACTCACGTTTGCCAACTTCAAGAAGTGTTTCGACCAGATCATCAAGCTGGCGGGTGGTCACGAGACGCCCGAGGAAAAGCAGGAGGCCGAGCAAATGGTGCGTCGTCTGTTCCGCGTGTTCGACGCGGACAAGTCCAACACAGTGGACTTTGGCGAGCTGGCGAGTGGGCTGTCGGTGCTGTCGGGCTCGAGCATGGACGACAAAGTGCGCGCAGCGTTCCAGTTGTACGACATCAACGGCGACGGCTTCATCAGCGAGGACGAGATGGTGAGCTACATGACGTCGATCTTCAAGGTCATGTACGAGACGTCGGACGCGACCAAGACGAAGATGGATGTAGCGCCCGAGGAGTTGGCGCGCGTGACAGCGACACAGTGCTTCAAGGAAGCGGATCTGAACAACGACGGCAAGCTCAGTTTCGATGAGTTCAAGAAGGTGAGTGGTGTGGGATGATGTGTACGTACATGGTGGCTGGAGAGTGGTTGCTGACTGGGTTGATGGCTGTGCAGTGGTGTACGTCGGGTTTGTGATGCAGCAATCACGCAAGAGATGATGAAGGCCGGTTGAATTAAAGAGGAAGAATCGAAACGCAAGTGGTGCTGCTGATCTGAACGGTGGCTGGTTGTCTGGACTGTGAGTGTGTTGTGCTTCACGAAAGTGCCTCGTGAGAAGTCGAGGCGTCGAATTCTTGGTGTGACTGCGCGACGATTCTGTCGAGCTCGAGAAGCTCGAGCCCTCCTCCGAGTGCAGCGATGTCGGTGAGCATGTCCAGCAGACACTCGCTGATGGTGGCTGTGTCACAAATTTATAAACATATTGGGTGAGTTGCCATGGTCAACACCGAGGAAGTTTGAGGGGAGGGAGATTCAAACCGTGGGAAGCAAGTACACGGTTTGATGTGGCATGCTCAGTAGCAGCAACTTCGTCGATGAAGATCTCAAGGTTGCGCACACCTCGGATGAATTCATCTTCCTCCGTTGCTTGATTCTCCTACACAGTAAATCATCACAGAATCAGTCGGCTGCGACAATGTGAGCAGAAACTGGTGATCAAACCTCATTTGCACCACAGCTCTTCACGAGATCCTCTTCGTCTTTTGTGATGAACGAGTATGGTAGCTCAGTCTCACGAACCACTGGAGACAGTCGACTGGACGCGTTCAACACAGGCGATACTTCTCTTTCCAGATGCTCCATGCTCACGTCCGAACCACCATCGAGGATTCTCGTCTTCGCAGTAGATGATGCCTCCCTATCAAAGAACATTCTCAATTGAGAATCTTCCCTCATCCTCGAGCGCAAGCCAACCATGCAGTCGTACCGCAGTTCAGTGGAGACAGTAGCGGTCGGTGGTCCGCTTGGTTTCTTCTTGGGCGTGTGGAGTATCACGCGTCGTGGCTCAGGACTCACCACATTGAGCTCTCGCAGGACACGCAGAGCACGCGGAGGATCTTGTTCTTCCACACGTTTTGCTTGCGTACCAATCTTCAGCTTCTTCGAGCTCGTAGGTGTCGCAGCCGATTCCGGAGGCACGATCCGCTTGATCAACACTGATGAGGACGATCCGGGTTTCTCACTCGTAGTTTGCACACCACGATTCACCGCAGGCTTTTGCTCGGTTTTTGGTTCGACGCGCGCACTCTGCGGCTTCAATACCGACGGCTTCGCGATCAACGCTGGTGCTGGTGGTTTCTTTGGCGCAGCGCGTGGTTTAAGTTGGATCAGATGCGTTTTGGCGTTGGCAGCTGGAGTTTTGGCCGCCACTCGACTTGGCTTGGTCGCTGACACACCCACAGCACTCGGCAATGAGGGAATCTTCTTCATCGACGAGAAACTCAATGTTTTGGTGACTGTAGACGATTGTGGCTTCTCCTTTCTCTGTGGCGCCGGCACTTGAACCGCCTTGGCCTTCGGTTGGCTCAGTTTCGGCATCGAAAACCCCTTGAACGACATCCCCTTGGGCTTGTCTCGCTCTTTCTCATGCGCATCAGTCTCCCATTCCCTTCATTCGCTTGCTCCAATCGCCACTCATGCATCTACAAGCGACACGACACACCACCAACCTTTCCCACCGCTCTGCTTCGCGCCAATCGCCATCGCGAACGGCGCCTTCACCGCCCTCACAGCTACACAAACAACAATCTCATCCATGAACCACTTCCCATCCCCCCACACTGTCACCCACACCACCTACATGGAGCATCTACCGCCGTAGTAGGCGTCTTTTTCGCGAACAACGCGCCGCCTGTGGATGCGTTGACCCCCGTCATCTTGATGTTGAACTTGCGCGCTGGCGCCGCCGCCATCGCGCGTGAGCCGCTCGCTCCTTCACAGGCACCTGCAGACGCCGCTTCTCTCTGCGCACGCGCCATTACAACTCTTTCCGCGGGCTTCTTCATGCGCATAGCGTCCGCAACCGCCGCTTCCGTCGCCATATTCGCCGTCCGCTTCTCGCTGCTTCCTGTTTCTTCGCGAACTGAAAATGGAGAAAGAAACACTTCAACCAGAGTGATGGTCGCTTCGTATTCACGTAAATTACCATTTTAGACTAAGAGTCACTATTTCGGAGCTTATGGAACGTAGTGACAAGGGTCAACTCGGTCTGGGCACCGAAGGCCGCGTCGATTGAGCGGAGCTGGTGACTGCGGAGCTGCGTGCGGAAGTCCTTAGCAGGGAGGCGACGGAAGTGGAGATGGCTCAGTAGCGCGGTGGCGAATCGCTGGAGGGAACTGTCGGTGTTGTCGCGGTGAAATCGCTGCACAATTAATGGCAGCAGCTCCTTCCAGACAAATGCAGCGAAGCCGTCCGAGCGAAGCGCTTCCATCGCGTGAACGAGCGCGCCTGTCGGAGGCACAAAGCTTCCAGACGTAGCGTAGGCCTGTTTCCACTCGTGTTCTTGTAGCACTCGCCATGAGGGGATGGTATATGCGTCGGCGGAGGCGAGTTCCCGCCACTGAGCTTGAGCCGACTTAATGATCTGCTCTAGATCACGGAGGGAATCTCGAGCATTCGCCGGGATAGAAACTTCAGAAATCGCATTTCCACGTCTCAGGATCTCGTTGAAGCTGATCTTTGTCGGGAGTAACACGTCCAACAAACTGAGGCGTGGCCGTGGCAGCACGAACTCGTCTTCCACGCGTTTAGTTGGTGGCGGTGGCGGCTGATAAAGTCACAGACAGCGTTAGAGTAGACCTTCGACAGCTTATTACGACTGCTTGAACGTACCCTTCGCCGTATAAAGTGCAATCGCAGTGTGTGATCGGAGCATATTCCTGTCTGGTAGAGCTGGAAGACGCCCTTCGGGTGTTCGCCTGTAGTTGCTTTCGCCGCAATCGGCACCTTGAGGCGTGTTGTTGCCGTGGCGCTTACGCCGTCTATCCGCGGCTTCTTCGGTAGCGGTGCAGCAGCTTCTCCGCTATGTGATGGAGAGCTCACGAGCTGCGTGGGCGCGTGCTCTTGCGCCATCTCTTCGTCGCTGTCAATGAGCACCACAGGCGCCTCGGGCGTGGAGCCGATGTTCATCATCATACCGGGCAGCAGACTGAAGTTAGGCTCCTGAACTTGCGCCTGCGCCTGCATCAACGCATTACGCTCCTCCTCCGCGTCGCTCAGCGCCACTGCGATCTCCGGCTCCTCGATCTGACGCAGCGCCAGGCGTCTCCGTCGCGACATATTCCCGCGTGGAGTTGATGGTGATGAATGAGGAAGCAACCGATAATGGAAGCCAATCAAACCAAAGTTGGTT
>JAADXI010000052.1:0-51756 GCA_023337615.1 Pythium brachiatum | reverse complement strand
CTAAAGATCCACAAATCTAGCCAATCAGAAAGCATATCCTCTTGGTTGACCCCCCAGATTCGTCATCACCTCCATTCTGACGAGCTCACTGATCGCGCGAACGCCATGGAAATGGAGCACCCTCCGCCCAGAACACTGCCATGACAATGCGTACCCACGCCTCTTCCGTCGAAAATGCTTGTCGCGACCAGCATATCCGCATGCTTACGCGGGCTCCATTCTCGTTCTCCGCATGATTCTCGAGGGTTATGCCTGGGTTGACTTGGGAGATTCACTCTCGTGGGGAGAATATGCAGACCATCACTCTGCATCTTGTGAGCTCCCCCACTTCATGGGGTCTGTCCGTCTCATCTCCCTGGAGCGGCGGTCCCGCGCGCGCGACAAGTGTGCTTCGGAAGCACTGCTTCCCACCAACCTCACATCACATCCCGCGGCATATACGCCACGCAGTCGCGTAGCGTAGCGAACTGCAGTGCCACGCGTCACCATCCGAAGCCCACGCGTCTGCGACGTGCGACGGAATTCCTGTCCGACCGACCCGCTGGAGCAGCAGCTGACCCCACCCGACAGTCGACCTCCCCAACTTCCAGAATCTCGCGCCGATCTGCGATTCTGCCGCAGGACTTCGAGAGAATCTGCCTGGATCGTCGCCTGCGTCACGTCACAGATCTGCATTCGGCATTCGCCCCCATATATCCCGACCCCGTAGAACCCCCTTGCATTACTCCCGTGGAACGAGCTCAAGCAGCAAGTCGTCATGACTGCTTGATTTCGCCCCCCTCCCCACTTCACCTTGAGGTCAAGAGATGACGCGACTTGCAGAGACTCACGCGAACACCCCTGTAAGAAGCCCCGCCTCCACTGACGCGCCGAGGCGACACGACCGATAGAGACCAGGACACGGGACCACGGCGAGCGACGAGCAAGCGATCGAAACTACCCAACATACAACACACAGGCGGCGAATTTCATAAGAAGACGAAGAAGACAACACACACGAACATGGGCGCGACGAACAGTACCCGCAAGCTCACGATTGACAGCATTGCGCTGCTGGAGATGCTGGAGCCGAATGCGGCCGAGGCGCAGTGCAAGGCGCGCGTGCAGGCCCGTATCCAGACGATCTTGGCCCGCGAGTGGCCCACTTGCAGGGTCTTGCCCTTCGGATCCTCTGAGAGGTGAGCTCAGTCGAATATCCATACTGTCAGTGGTGGCTGTGTGAATGTCTGACGTCGATTTGATGCGATTGCTCTTCTGTAGCGGGCTGGGCTTTGGAGGAAGCGATTTAGATCTCGGTATCTACTTCGACGACGTGGACGTGGACTACCAGAACCACTTTACGGCGGCCGAGCGGATCCAGATCCTATCGACTGTGTGCGCGCGATTGGCTGGCGAATTCGAGATCACAGAGTTCGTGCAGCACGCGCGCATACCTGTCGTCAAGCTCTGGGATCCCAAGGGCCTCGTGTCATGCGACGTGTGCATCGGCAGCGTGCACGTGTTGCTGAACACTGCGCTGCTGAAGCACTACGGAAACTCAGACCCTCGCGTACGACCGCTAGCGTTTGCTGTGAAGCACTGGGCCAAGCAGCGCGGCATCAACGACTCGGTGAACGGCACGCTCAGTTCTTATGGCACGTTTGTACCCACTCTTCTGCATCTGAAGCGCTCTCATTGACCCTTTTGGCTTATGTTACAGGCTTCATGCTTCTGTTGATCTTCTTCCTGCAATCCAGTCGAGCCCAATCGCTGCTGCCGCCCGTCGGCTCTATTTTCCACTCGATCCAGGCAGAGAGAACGCTCTCTGCTGTCCTCAGTCGTCTCGAGTCGCTGTCGGTAGTGGCATTGGGCTCAACGTTCGGTACGTCCGAGCAGGAGTCGGTCGGCGCGTTGCTCTGTGGCTTTTTCCGCTTCTACGCGAACGAATTCAACCACGAAGACGATTGCGTGAGTGTGCGCATGGGCCACCAGCTGCCGAAGGCGACCAAGTGGAGCCGCTCGACCCCGTGGCGCATCAGCATCGAAGACCCGTTCGAGCTGTCCCACGACGTCGGCCGTGTGGTCTTCAGCCGCCACGGACAGGATCTGCTGCGTTGTGAGTTCAAGAGAGCCTACGAGCTGGCGGTGACGGACCATCGGCTCGAAGAGATCTGTACCCATGACGCAACTGCGTGGAACTTCAGCGCGAGTTGCTACATTTGCTCAGCAGCTACACATACAGCGCGCGAGTGCAGTCTTGCGATTGTCCGGGCGGATGGCTCTACTGTGGCTTTGGGCAGTCGTCAGTCTCACGCTGCCGTCGCGGACTGTTGGTACTGCGGCCAGTCCGGCCACGTGAAGGCGACGTGTCCGCTGTACGCGTACGTTGCGATCCCCGTACAAACACATCTACACACCTCTCCAATGCCAGAGGCGGCCCAAGTGCCGCTTGCATCAACGCCCGTGCCGGTTCCATCGCGGAAAATGGGAGCCAAGGCTGTGTGGCCCATGGAGCCACCAGCTCACTCGCCTGTCCGCGGAGGAAAGAAAAAGAAGCGGCCGCGCCGCGGCTCGGTTTCGTCCGTGGCGTCGTCCCCGGAGCTCGAGCGCACGCGCAAGTATCTCCTCGCAGCAGGACAGATGCGCTCCACGCAGCGCCTGTGCGGGAACCCTCCGCGGCGTAGCGTTCGCGCCGCATTGCCCGATATTCCTTGCATCACATGATCCCTTGATCAAATTTACCGTAATTTTTTGCGTGATTTGGTTACATCTGAAGGTTACGTTTTGGTTGTTGCGTGTACCTGTTTTGGGGTACACAATAACCCAATTGGTGGTTGGTGGAGGCAGGAAACCATGGAGCTGGGAAGTGAGCATCAAAGGCAACATCCCCAAGCAGATCAAGCAGCCCGAGGTGAACGATGTCGGTCCGTCGTAACGTGCGTCTGCGCCGCGAGTACCTGTACCGCAAGGGCCTGGAGGGCAAAGAGCGCTCGCTGTATGAGCACAAGCAGCAGCTGAAGGAGGCGATCCGCAGCGGCAAGCCCATCCCGACGGAGCTGCGCAGCCAGGAGAGCAATCTGCGCCATGAGATGGAGTACGATGACGAGGTCCACGAGAAGCCGATCAACGTGATCGATGATGAGTACAAGAACGCGGGCATGCTGGACCCGAAACTCGCGATCACGACGTCGCGCGACCCGAGCTCGCGTCTGAAACAGTTCGCGCAGGAAGTGCGTCTGATCTTCCCGAACGCGATCCGATTGAACCGTGGTGCCCACACCATTGGAGATGTACGTTTGATTTACGCTGGGTTAGAGAAGAACGTTTTGAGCAGCTTATTCATGCTCTTGTGTGTTTGTGAGTGCAGTTAGTAGACAGCGCGCGGTCGCACGACTACACCGACTTGCTGATCGTCACGGAGACGCGTGGTGAGCCGGATGGACTCGTCGTGTGCCACTTGCCGTACGGCCCGACGGCGTACTTCTCGCTGAGCAACGCCGTGCTTCGCCACGACATTGAAGACCGCGCCAAGGTCTCGGAGGCCTACCCACACATGATTCTGAACAACTTCGAGACGACTCTGGTACGTTTTGAGCATGCCATTCGTTCTGGAAGCTCCTGAGACTCGGTATCTAATTGCGTCTGTTCTCCTTACAGGGCAAGCGTGTGTCGAACATCCTCAAGCACTTGTTCCCAGTGCCCAAGGCCGACTCGAAGCGTGTAATCACGTTCTCGAACGACAACGACTTCGTGTCGTTCCGCCACCACGTCTTCAAGAAGACGGGCCGTGAAGTGGAGCTGCAAGAGTGCGGGCCGCGCTTCGAGCTGCAGCTCTACCAGATCAAGCTCGGTACGTGCGACCAGAAGGAGGCTGAGAACGAATGGGTGCTGCGGCCGTACATGAACTCGACCAAGAAACGCCGCCTGTTGTAATCGCGCGTGTCGCCCAAGGAGAGAGTTACAGATCCTCGCCCACGACGCTTCCCCATCTCGAGTCGCCATGTAGCCATCTCCATTGCGGCCCATTTTGCATCTTTAGAAATTGTACCCCCTCTGAACCACAATTAGGTTTTCGTTCCGAACCTCTATCGATTCTTCGTCAGTGTTCATCCAGACCAGCTGGTGACCTCGGCTGGCTCGCGTTGGAACAGCAGCATGGGCCGGAACAATCCAGCGATCGGTTCCGACTAACGCAGCTGGGTGGCTGGTCACCTTCTCTCCCCAGAAGCATAACCCTTCGAGAAAGGACGCCACCACATACAGCCCAGTCATCTGCCTCCACCACGTTGGCGTTGCACTCACACGCAAGCGCTTGCTTCTCGCTGTCTCTGTCTCTGTGTGAGAACCGAATAGGAACGCTGGCCCCATGAAGATCGCCGCGACTGCTCTGCTTGCCGCCGCGTTGCTGTGCGCAGCGCAACAATCGCCCGTCGTCTCGGCGCAAGCCGTAGCTCCTGGCGCCAAGAAGCCGTGCCTCGAGTCCGGCGGCGTCGCTATTACCCTCAACGGCAATTTTGGCTTCTGCTACCTCAAGGGCCGGCGCATGCGTCCCGACAGCGTGTTCGCGCAGTGCGACGATGGCGCGATGACATGCTACAAAGACGAAGGCATCCCCGACAAGCCGCGTGAGAAGGTGGCGTGCATCGCGCCCGAGCCAGGCTTCTGTGGATCCAGCGCAGACGCCACCCCTGCGCCAACAACGTCATCGCCAGCAAACGCCACGGAGGCACCGGCTGCCAATGCCACGGAGGCGCCGGCTGCCAGCGCCACGGCAACACCGGCCGCCAACGCGACGGATGCCAGCACTGCTGGTGACGCTGAGGATGTCGGCGAAGAGGAAGATGCTGTCGACGCTTCTTCGGAAGAGCGCGGAGCGAACGACGAGTCGACCATCAACCCCAGTGCGTTGGTGGCTGGCAACCTGTCGAACGGGGAAACGTACGAGGACGAGGAAGCGGACGACGCCGACGACGCTCTCTACTAGTAGTACACTGACACTTCCTGTCCGTCCGTGTCGCCGTCTATGAGGCAGAGTACATGGCTGTGAGTTTGCACATGTAGCGTCGTTTCTGGAAATGCAGATCTCTTCATTGCATTTGAACTCGCTGTGTTTCCACTATCACCTTGTCCATTGTTTGTTTCTACTTTCATCTACAACGACACGTTGATGTCTGCCTGGAGAAACGAGTCGCCAGGGATGCGCGCCAAGATCTTGCTCAGCGGATCCGCAGGCGGTGCGTACATCTCGAAGGTCACGGAGCCGCTCGAGATCTTGTTGAGATCCAGTCGGAAGAACGTCCAGCAGCCCACTTCGTTCTCCTCTGTCACGAGGCTGCGGTGGCGCAGCTCCATCACCGCGACACATCCTAAATATTATCAAGCAATCACAACCCGTGAGTCACCGAGCATACATACTGTCAAGACCAAAGCATCACAGGACTTACCGTCTTTGAGGTGTTCGAGAGGAGTCTGGATGCTCCACGTGTTGCCAAACCACCAGTAGTTGCCGCCGGCCTGGATCAACGAGTTCGGCGTCTGCTGCTGCTTCTCGACCACGGCACCCTTGAAGTCGAGTACGTACAGGTTGAAGTGTGGCGTATCCATGATCGGACCTGTCGCCACAGCCACTGCGCCAAGGAACACTGAGACGTAGGTGCTGTCTGAGAGGCGGGCGGGGGCCTTGATCAGAGGCAGACGCGCCGAGTCGTTGGTCGCGTGGGTCGCTGGGTCCAGAATCTCTCGCATATCGTCTTCGATGGCGATATCCAGAGCACTGAGTCCCTTTTGGTTCTTCACACTCGGGTCCGCGCCCTTCTTCATGAGCGTCTCCACCAGATCGAAGCGGTTGAGCATCACCGCGTAATGCAGTGGTGTGTCGCCATTGACGTCGGCGGCATTCATCTCCGCGCCATTCTCAATCAGCCACACGCACACCTTGGCGGCTTCGAAGCCTTCGTCATCATCGTTCTGCACCGCCAAATGCAAGGGCGTAAAACCAGCCTTGTTCTTCATGTTCACGTAGTCGCGGCGCAGTGCCGTGTCGATGCAGATCATGTTCTGGAACGGCGCGCTGGTGGTCGAGATGCGCACGCCGTGCACCTTGCGGATCGCCGCCATCCATTCGTGCACCTCTTCTTCCGTGTCGGCCACAAACGAGATCATACCTTCCAGGTTCTTCGAGCTCTTCAGACGAGGCGAGTGCACTTCGAAGCAGTTATCGACGTGCGAAACACGCTTGATCATCGCGTCACACAGCTCCATGATCATGATCGGGATCCGTTCCTTCGGCGCCTTGTAGTAAGTCAGGCACGTTTCGTCCACCATCACGTATCGCTTTGTCGCCATGCGCTTTCCGCTCGCCTTCTTGAGGAATCCTTCCTTCAGCACCTGCACCTGGACTGTCGTAGGCAGCACAGGCGGCACTCCAGTTGACAGTCGTCGTCCAGCGGCAGACGGCGTCGACGACACTAGCGTTCGGCGTGGACGTCTCACTGCACTTGGATCTGGGATTCCAGCAGGACCGGCAGGCGTCGAAAACGACGCCGCACTGGAGGCTGTCGACATCGAGCGGAACGGATTTGTGGCAGGGTTCTTCGACGGAGAGCTCATCAATGGTGTGTTGTTGCCAGCAGTCGAGCCTGCGCGTAGTTTTTCGAGGGGCTCTTCAAGCGCACTGCTGGAGCTACTGGCGCTTCTCTCTCGAGCGTGGAACTCCAACAGGCCAGACGAGCTCGGACCAGAGTTGCGGTTCGCAATCTTGGCCAAGAGCTTCACCATATCAACGTGTGCGAGGCGTGAGGCGTAGTGCAGAGGCGTACTTCCCGCCGAGTCTTTGCCGTACACGAGATCTTCCATTTGCGGGTTCTCTTCCAGCACGAACCGAGCAAGGTTGAGGTCTCCGTTCTTGGCGGCAACGTGGACAAGCGACATTTGGTCGTTCGCTCGGTCACGAATGCGGAGCATCCCTGGGACGTCTTGGGCGATGTGGAGCACATCCGTGAGGTTGTACGAGTTGGCCGCCTCGAACATTTCCCGCGTACGATTGCGGAGTCGAATGCGCGAGACGTGGAAACGAATGATGCCGATGACACGAGCCATTGCTCGACGACGGAGGTGGGCACTGCGCTTTGCCTTGCGCTGCCGGAAGAGGCTTTGCACGATAATGATATACTGGCGGCTTTTGTGGTACTTCTTGCGATCCAGGTATCCACGCGTTCGAGCCTGCAAGCGCACGATCGCGCGACGAGCCTTGATGAACGAGCGCCGAGTCAAGTACTTACGAACTGCCGACTGAGCAATCACTGTGGCGGCCTTGAGCTTCAGATAGTAGTTGCGAGCGATCACCATTCGGGCAAAAGACTGCAAGCGGCAGATCTGGGTGCGCGTCTTCTTGTAGATCGCTGACTGATAGCGTGCTCGCCACAGCGACTGAATGAGTGTGATGCGTCCAACACGCTTGCCCAGACGACGGCGTTGGATTTGCATACGCCACAGAGACTGGATCAACACGATCTTTTTCTTCTCGTCGTTGAAGCGCTGGCGGCAGATCACCATTCGACCAAACGCCTCGATTCGTGTCGCCATCTTCTTCTCGTGCAGGAATCGGCGACGAACGAGAGCACGACGGATCATCGCCTGGGAGTTGATAGTAGCCTCACGTCCCCGCAAGTACTCGGTTCGAACTTTGTTTGCACGCACGCGCGCTTGGATCATGATGATACGCTTTCGAGAGACCTGGAAACGACGTCTCGCAAGGAACCCTCGAATCACACGCGCAATCTGCTTCTGAGCCTTGTTGCGCTTGACAGCACGTTCGCGTGCCTTTTTGCCGTACTTCAGTCGAGCCAGGAAGCCACGTCCTACAGCATGCAGCACAATCGCCGACTTCTTCATCTGCTTGTACTTTTGACGGCCTGAGTAGCCCTTGTAACGGGCCGCAATGATCGACGCAGCCTTGCGCATGCGTAAAAAGTCACGACGAAGCTTGCGCATGCGCATGGCGTTCGAGATGATCGACGCCGCTCGCTTGTTGCGCAGGTACTTCTTGCGGGCGAGGAAGCCACGGACTTGCGTGTTGATCTTGGTGGCAGCGCGAGGAGCGTTGCGGAGGTACCACACATGGCGACGTGCGATCTTTCCACGCACTCTCTTCTGCACGACGACGGCAGCCTTTCGCATGCGAAGGAACTTGCGGCGCTGCACGAACTGCTTCGCGAGTGCATTGAGCAACGTGACACGTCGGCGCATACGACGGAATCGCATCTTTGCCACGTACATGCGTAGCATGGACTGAACCAACACCACTTTCTCGCGCAGGATGAGATACTTCTTCCGCTGGATCATGCGACGAACATGCTTCTGGATCTGGGTCGCAGCCTCATGCGTGATCTTACGTGCTTCATTGTCGAGGATTCGAAGCTGGCTGTCTCGCATGAACACTTTCTTGTGTCCCAATTGCCAGTTGTCACGCTCAAGATACTTGGACAAGATGACTTCACAGAACTCCTTGTCCGTCATCGTCGCGCGCTTGTCTCGAGAGACCTTTGCGCGTCTCGTGAGAATCTGGTACCGCTGGTGGAACTCACTGAAGAGTCGACGAACGGGAAAACCGGAACGACGAATGCGCACGGTCTCCATCACACCAAGGTAGATGAGTTGGTTTAAGATGAGCTGCGCGTTCCATCCTTGAGGGAATCGAAGGTTGTTGGGCTTCACACAACGTACGAACGACGGTGTCGTCGCTCGCAGTTCTTGCATGAGGTCCGCCATTTGCTCACGGAACTTGCGTCCGACAGTCATCGTGCCAGTCATCTTGTTGCCACCAGCCTTTCGGATCGGTCGTCGAGGGTTGCCAGCACCACCGGCCGCAGCACCGCCAGCATCCGCCGATACAGGGAAAAGCTTGCGCACAAACTCGAGCTGCGAGCTGTGCATCAGCGACAGCAAGTCGTTGTGGAGCGAGTCGTCGTTCTTTTCCAGGAAGCCAGTGACGTTGTAGGTCACTTCACCCGCGTAGTGGTTGATCGTGAACTGGTCATTGGCGAAACGAGGCTTGGAGTAGTAGATGAACGTGCCTTCTTCGACCCTGCCTTGCGGGATGTGCGTCTGGTGGAGCTTCTGGATAAAGTTCTCATCACTCGCTCGTCGACCGAGCATCGCCTGCTCGTCCAAAAGACATAAGATACCCAGCGGCTTCTTGTCGATCAGATCCAGGCACGGTCCGTTGTCCTTGAATTCGAGTCGGGAGAAATCGATACCTTCTTCCACGTACACGTCCTGCTCGTACACGAACACGTGCTGGTTGAACTGCTGCTGCAGCATTTCGTTCGTGTAGTTGATACAGAGCTGTTCGAACGAGTTTGACTGAAGACTTTCAAAGCCGAAGATATCTAGGATGCCGATGAACCGCGGCGCTGCGCTGAAACCATTCGCCCCGGCGCTGCCGTTCATCGCACCGGTCATCTGCTGTGTCGACGCGTTGATCTGCCCGACCAGCCAGTCAAACAGCTTGCTGAAAATGTCCTTGGCCAAGCCATTACGCGACTTGTTCGCCTCGAGTGCCGAGAGAGAAATCTCCGCAACGGAGCCTCGCGCACCGGCCGACATCGTTCGCTTCGTCAGCGCAAACTCGAGCTCCGTGGGCGTCACCTGCATGAGCTCTGCAAGGTTCGTGACCTCTTCGGGGCGAGCGATCTGTGCCTCGAGCTTGGCATTCTCCGTGAAGTCCATGTTGCCAAGGTGGAGCACCGTTGCCACCAGCGTGAAGATCGCTCTCTGGAGATCCGCGTCAATGCCGATGGTTGTCATGGCCTCGACCAGCTCCTTGTAGTCCTTCTTGTCGTTTATCTCGGGGCACTGCACGCAGTTTCCCTGGTTCAGGTACACGTAATCGGCCGCGTTCTTGAGCTTGTACAGCGCCTTATCCGCCGGCGACATACCCGCACAGAGCTGGTAGAAGATGTGGTAGTTCCGCTCCGAGTCACCACAGCCCACAATACGACTCTTCTCAAGCAGGAAGTGGCTCGTGGTCGCACCGGAGATCGTACCATCGGGGTGGTAGAAGATCTTGATGAACTTGCCGAATCGACTCGAGTTGTCATTGCGGATCGTCTTGGCATTGCCGAATGCCTCCAGGATCGGGTTACTCTGGAGCACGCACTGCTCCACCGACGTGCCACCAGTGCCTGGCGTTGGCGCCGCTTTCTTCGGCCCGCGCTTGCCGATCTCACTGATGTTGGCCAAGTACTACAGCGATCCACAAGCAGTTCAGTTTGATCCATATGGGGCATTGTCCTACAAGCCGCGATAGGGAGCGCAAGACTCACTCGCATGATGTACTTGGAGGCCTCGGTCTTGCCGGCACCGGACTCTCCCGACACGAGAATCGACTGGCACTTGCCGTCCTTGCTCAGCGCGTGGTAGGCGCCGTGCGCCGTCGAGTACACGTGCGGCGTCGGATTTTCCAGCTTGCCGATCTGGTCCAGGTCGGGGAAGTTGTACAGCATCGGGATGTTCTTGTACGGGTTGATCGAGATCAAGATATCGCCCGTGTACGTCTACCAGTCAATACAGCACAGACAACACCACATCACAGTCAGTTCAACTTGTCCACCTCTCTCTCTCTCTCTCTTCTATCCAACCAGCCAACGTACGTAGATCTTGTCCTCGAGGTAGCGGCGGCGCAGCAGATCAAGCAGCGGCGCCTGGTGGAGGTTGTCCATCTCCGAGATGTTGGTGAGGTCCATCGAGTGCGTCGGGTCGTACGGATGCACCTGGTCCACGGGGAACTGCTGCTCGTTGTCGTTCTCGGGCAGCAGCACGTGGAGCTTGACGCCGTCGTCCTCCACGACCGTGCCCAGCACCCACACATTGCGCGCGTCCGGACACCACACCTTCTCTCCCTCTCGGCGCTGCACGCGCTTCTTCGGCGGCGCGTCGCCCATGCTTTCCTCGCTTCTCCGTCGGCTTCGTTGGGTTAGTGGAGATGGAGATATGGGGGAACTCTGTGTGAGTGGGCAGAAGCAACCAAATCAGGAAGGACGCTAGGATATAACCTCGCTTGAAGCACATTTAACCTCACGCGTATGCTGCGAATCAGGACGGAACATGGGTTCACTGTGTATTTTCAGCCAATCACAGCGCGTGACTCATTTTTCCAGGAGATCCAAAGCCAGTTGAAGTGAGACTGGGAGGGAGCGACTGGCCTCAGAAGTACTTGGAGCGTGCGTTGTCACCGTTGGTGGTGCTGGTGGCATTGCCTTCACGCAGGTAGGAGCTGGTGGCAGACGAGAGGAAGCTCATGCCCTTGGCGGCGGAAGAAAGCAGGTTCGTGCCGCTCGCTGCGGCGGACAGGATGTTGGATCCGGCCGACGTGGAGAGCAAGTCCTGGAGCTTGAGCGTCGGCAGCGACGCAGACGAAGATGCATCCATGGAGCTATGCTCGTGGAACAGCGACTCGCCCTTGCCTGAGGACGTTCTGCTTCCAGTTGGAGTGCCGCCGGCAGATGCACTCGCAGTGGTGTCTCGAGCAGCGCGACGACGGGACGAAGGGACTGGGAGCAGCGAGAACCGAGGAACAGGCTCCACCAGCTTGATAATCGGTCTCGTGTCTTGTGCACTAACCACGATGGGTTTGCCATCTACGATATCACGCGATTACATGCGTTAATATGAGTCAGTCTTGGGGCTGATGTGTGGAGGCCACTTACTGATCTCGTTAATGTCGTTTGCCTCCGAAAGCGACGAGAAGAGGAGACGGCTCTTGCGGAACTGGATGACGACGTTCTCAATCAACTGCGGGCCATAGATCTCCCAGTCGACAGGATCGACAAAGTCGTGCATGCGCTCGAATAACTTCTTCAAGCGCGCCACACTGGGCGAACAAGTGGCGAGATCGATATCGTCACCCCAGCCGAAGCGAATAAAATCGGAGAAACCCAGCGTCGCTCGCACAAAGTACATGTCGAAGAGAAACTGCAGCATGCAGTACTCGCCGAAGTTGAGCACAGCACGTCCCTGAGCACTCTTGGATTTCACCACGAGATCCACAGCTTCTTCGTAGACAACAACACTCATGATCGTGAGCTGCTCGGTCAGCACGGAGCGAATCAGTTCATGCATCGTCATGACATGACCTGGCGACACCCCACTGGCTGTTCGAACGAGTCGATACGCTTCGTCCAGAGCGTAGCAACACGAAAAGAGGAAGCTCGACACCGTGGGGGTTTCACACCACGGAAGCCACACTTTCTCGCCAGCAGCAGATAGTCCATCGCTCTCGTCTTCATCACTGAGATCGTCGTCGACGATGATTTGCTCCGACCAACCTTGATGCGATGCAATCCATTCCTACAGGTATAGATACGAGCTGTGAGGTCACGAGTCTGCATACAGCTCATGATCGGCAAATAACTTCGTGCACCTCGTTTGTGAGATCATACTGCTCAACCTGAAGAAAACTGCGAAGAGGTGCGATCTTCTGCTGGAGCAAGTGCCGAGCCCACGCCTCGCAGTACTTCTCGGCGAGACCGCGGAGAACACTCACGAATAGGCCCGCATACGGCGTCGTGGCCTTAATCTGACTGACCAAGTGGAATGTGAAAAAGCCAAACGCTTCTGTCTTCTCCACTTCTTCGTCGATGAAGGACGCTCCCGCAACTGAATGCTGTGTGTTTTGCTACAATAAGAAAGAGCTAGAGTGAGACCAATCCCTGCAGTGACTATGATCAAAGTGCGGCAAGTTACCTTCACAATCTGCATCAGTGAACTTCTTGGGAGGTGCCCCTCTGAGGCCTGCGCTTCGAATGATTGGTGGTCAGCCGATCTGCCCACATCAGTGGAAGTTGAGACGATGACGTTGTCACCAAATATGGTTTTCTTTCTTGACGGGAAGAGGGACACGATGGAGATGAGGATGTTGGCGAGTCCGAGCAGGTAGCTGGGATTCGAAGCACTGTTGTCAGCCAGGTTCTCCCACGGATATTCGGTCTCCAAGAAGCTGACAAAGCTGAATAAAGTACGCATGTACTCCTCGGTCAGCACACGCTGGAGCTCACTGAAATCCAAACCAGCGACTTTCTTGTGGATCGAGTCGAAGAAATCGTAGAACTTGACACATTGCAGACGATTCACTCCCGGGGCCGACTCGCTCATCGCGTTCATGCAATTTCGAACCTCGTTCTTGATCGCCTTCGTCGCGTCCACAAAGGAATGCTGCACCAAATCACGAGTGCGCTTTCGCAGCGCAGTGCCAAACAAAAGCTCGAACATCGAGGAACTTGTCGCCGCTGCCTCACTTTGGTGGAGAGCTTTCCAGAGAGGAGTGGCTCCGTAAGCTTCATGCTGAGCTTCGATTTTCGCCAGCTTCGACTGAGTCTGAGCAATACGAGCAATTGTGGGAATGTGATTCACGATCGTGCTCACATGAGAAGACACCTGCAAGTTTGCAACCCATCAGTGCCAGCTCCGTGACGATCAATAACTCCTATTTCCGCAACCCACCTCCTTCATTCGCGCTTGGAACCACGTCTGGATGGTATTCTTCACCGTGTCCACGACCGCTATATCAAGAATGTCTTTCGCGTAGCGCTTTTGCAGCGCCGTGCCACCCTTGGTTGCGGTCGGTGACTCATTGACAGCAGACATAAAGATCTCCTGTGTGTGGAGAACGGTGACGAGTAGTGAGCGCAGGTTCAGCCGCATCTGTCGTTCAGCCGTGGCCAGCGGATCAATCGACTCGGTTTCGTCCAGGGAGCTGGGCTCACCCACTTCCAGCCACTTGGATCTGCTTTCCAGAAACTTCTCAACTAGCTCGTTGAGATCCTGCGCAGATCCCAACGTGGCAAGAGCATCAAGGTTCTCCGCATAGAACTTGGCGCTCTTCCCTCGAGCCGTCAAACAAACTTGCGCGACCCGCTTGACTCGGTGCTCGAAGCTGTGGACAGACGCCCACATCGAAGGCAAAAACGGGTAGGTCGAGATCGCGTCCTGGATATCCGACGAGTCGTAAATCGCCTTCGCTCGATGGTACAGAGCTAACGCCTGGCTGGACTCGCCTCGGTCCAAATGGAACCACAGCTTTTCGTGGGACGTGACGATGAAGAGCACTCGCTCATGCACCGACGCAAACTCGACCACAGTAGCTACCTGCTGAAGCGGCGCATGTCCGTTCGAGCTCGACTGCAGATACTTTTCCGACCCGGACAGCGTCGTCGCCAGCTTGGTCTCCATTTGCTTCCACTTCTCTGGCATTTCATTGAGCGAGGTCTCCAGGCGCATCGCGGCCGAGTGCATGCTGACGATCTTGTCAGCCGAATCGATCAAATCGCGGTAGCGAACACCGATCATCTTCTGCATCTCCTTGGTTTTCGCCTCTTTCTCCTTCCTAAATTCGCCATTTTGCACCGTCATTTCGCGACAAACTACGCTATGGACACCGCTCTTGGACGTACCTCGTGCGCTCGAGCAGCACCTTTGCATCTGCGACGGACAGACGCCGCAGAAAGTCCGCGGAGCCGCCATCATGGTCCCCGCCGTCGGCCTTCGTAGCGCCCATGGTTGCGCCGTGGTGTCGATCAGGAGGACTCGCCATCGCACCACCTCCCTTCAAGACCATCACTCCAAAAAATGCAGAGCCGGACGAAAATAACGCGAATCCAACGCCGTGCGTCCGATTGAAATTGAAATCCTGTTATGGATAGTCAGACACGGTTAAATAACATCAGCATGGTGAGTTTGACCCACACTTCGCGACAAAATGGACGCCAAGCCGAGCGTGGCGACGGACAGTCCGTCGACCGACGATAGCGCGTCCTACACGCGCTCGAGTCCTCGCCTAAGTGCCCAATCCAAAGACAGGAAGGCTCTGCATGACGTACGTGTGCTCAACGCCGATGAAAGATGAGTATTGGTCGTCTCAGGACGCGTTTTCTCGGTGTGTAGATCCCGTCGGTAGCTCTTCCCATGCTGAGCTTCCATGCGAACACTAGCAACAGTCTGGAGGATATCAGTGGGAACGGCAGAGTGCTACGCGCTTCGCACTACTGGGAGCAAGGATACGAGCCGTCGACGATTGATGGTACGTGTCTGGATACGATGTCGTGCATTCATGGCGACAGATTACTCAAGTGTGGATGGGACGCAGGCAAGTTGCGGCGTGTGCGCCGCTACCTTCGCAGCGCGCGGTCGCTTTACGAGATCCAGATGCAACCGAAACGACCTTCTGCAGTCCTCAAGATGAAGTCGACACCCGTAGGCGATGATCCATCGACTTGCATTCATGATGCGATTTGTACTCACGAACAGGATGCTGAACTACTGTAGTACGGATTTAAGAGCGGGTCCACGCACGACATTCTTGCCACGATGGTATCGCCGGTTCGCTTACCGCAAGTTCTAGGTTCGCCAACTTCTTTATGAGACGTCATCCAGCGTATTGCTAAACGACTGCTGTGGTAGATGCGTGGACGCCGTTGGAAATCGGCATTTTCGAAGACGCCTTCGACCGTTTCGGCAAGAACTTCCACACCATTGCTCAAGAAGTACGTGGACTTCTAGTTAATGGATGGCGACGCAGGTGGCTGACTCTGTTAGTGAATTTTTGTAGCTCCCCCAGAAGACAGCGAAGGATGCGATTGCATTCTACTACGTGTGGAAGAAGCATGGCGTTGTATCGCAGCGTCATGGCGACGGAGAGGAGAGCGACGGAAGCTCTGATGGCGACTACGATCCTAGCATGTCAGCAGAGACACTGAAGATCTTGGAAAAGCTCAAGAGTACGTCCAATTGCATATGCTTGCATGATAGCCGACTCACTATGAGCTTGTGGTTTGGACAGGACGCCAACGGTGCGTCAAGGACTACTTCGCCGCAGCGCGAGAGCTCACTTGCATCCAGCGAATCAATCAAGTGAGCCACCGCGATCTGTCCTTGGCCGAGTTCTCGCTCCATCGTCTCGCTGGTGTCCGCCCGGCTATCCCGGCGACCTCCGACTTGCGCATCCCTTCTGTGATCGGTAAGCCAGTCATGGCATTCAGCTCGTTCATGACGTCGAGAGACTCACCTATTCTGAGTTCGTGCACAGACACGTGGACGCCGCATGAGATCCGAGTGTTTGAACTCGCTATGGAGTGCTACGGCAAGGAGGAGTTCCATCAGGTCGCTCGCATGGTGCGCAGATCCAACTTGATTCTTGAAATGCGCGTTAAAAGGCTGACGGTTTGCTGTGATTAGATTGGAACGAAATCGTGCAAGGACGTTGTCGCCTTCTACTACGTGTGGAAGAAGGATCCGTACTACAAAGTGGTCAAGAGTCGTTGGGAGAAAAGAGATCCTTTTAGCAAGAAGAAGTCGACTTCTTCGACAGCGAGTGCTAACAATGGCGCTCAAGCGGCATCGGCGTAATCTACTCAATGGAGATCACCTCTTGCTCGGGGACCAATCCTTCCGCTGGCAGATCCACCAACTTGTGGCAAGCCGAGCACACCCACGACGCCGGTGGGAGCTCGGCCATGTGGATACAGTACATGTGAAACGTGCTGTTGCACATATCACATAGCACGGTTTCGTCTGGGTTCTCCTCCGAACTGCACACCTCGCACGTCTCCGAGTCCATCAACCAGGAGCGAGACACGTATGGCATTGGCGGTGTCGTGCCCGCCTCGTGCTTCTGGAACTGGCCTTGCTCGAGCAGCTTGATGTTGCGATACACTTGGAAGCCATGCAGCGCGTGGCCAACGTTCTTCAGGTTCACCTTCTGGTTCATGAAGTACGGAAAGCGCACTTGGAGCGCCTTGAAACCCTGCATCTGGCGCTGCTGCAGGAGCTTGGCCAGCGACGCGTACTCCGACGGACGCGCGCGGCGCTTGCCGAAGATCTGCAGCAGACTCTTCTTCGCGTCCACGCTGAGCCACACGAAGTCATCGGACTCGAACTCCTCCGAGAACATGTTCAGCTCCATGAGGTCGCACACAACCTGCCAGCATGTAAATGAGCCGAGGGCGTTGTCGCCAAACTTCCGAAGCTCCTCGAAAACGTGCGACGCCGACGAGCTGCGCTTGATCTCGAACGTGCACGCGTCGAGGTTGCTCAGGAACTCCTCCAGCACCTCCAAATATCGCGTCGCGTCCAGGTCACGTCGGCCAGCAAACATCTTGTCAGCGTCGGTGCGCTTCGACAGGGTTTGAATACGCTTCTTGAAATTCGGGAACGCATCCGAGCTGGGGATACCCTGGGTCTTGTCGAAGGTCTCGAGTTTGTTGCAATAGCGGAACACCACCGCCATCCACAGCACTTCGCGCAGGCTCAATCGGCCCTGGTGGCTCTGCTGCCAGCTACAATACGACACAGAAACTCATCAGGCCATGGCTACTCACGTGCTAGAAAATGCAGGATATGTAGACATACCGAATCACGTGCTTTCGCAAGTATGCGGTGCTTCGATCGAGCTCGCGGTAGATGTTGCAAGTCCCTACGACCAAATAAACAACAAAATGATCAGCCTCCGTATCCCAATGACAGAAACTACAAGAGATCTCGAGTTCACACGTACAGTACTTGATCAGCGACGGATCCACGCGCGGGTCGTTGTTGCCCATCGAATAGCAGTGCCACATGCCGTGACGCTGATACACAAAGTCGTAGAAGGCCAACGCGCCGAGCCACCAACTCTTGTAGCCCTTGCCTTCGTCCGCCTCCAGCATGTGTTCGTCCAGGAAACTAAACGAGCGTCGCGTGCGCTTGGACGTCGCGGCATCGTCCGGCGTCTGCAGCAGCTCCGAGCCGCGCTTGGACTTCTTCGCCGGCGGTGGGCCGTCGCTCGCATCCGTCGGCGACACCGGCAATTCTGTATACTGTCCGCTGTTCTTCTTGTCCGCCTTCACTCCCTTTCCCTCCAAGTACGACGCCTCGCACTCGAGGCTGCACACTGGCACGGACGGCATGCCCTTGACCTTATTCGTGGACATATACTCCGGGTTGGGCGTGTGGCACACGAAGCAGCGCGTGCTCTCCACCACCACGACCGGCTCGTCTTCGACCAGTGGTTGCGCAGCCTCCACGTCCTCAATATCGGTGCTGTCGCTAGCCACAGTGTCCTGGCGCGTGTCGATGCCATTGAACCACTTGCTGAGCTCGAAGCCCTCGCCGAACGTCGCCATCTTTGCGTGCGTAGCTGCTCGTGTTGCGGTGCTCGCCTGTGATTTTGGCTGGAAAAAAGCTTTCCCGCGTCCCAAGGACCTCCAGTTGGGCCGAGATCGCAGCAGGATCGTACTGCAAGGATTCTCATAAGTACGAAGTTACAATCGGACAAAATATAGAAAGATACGGTACATCGCGTTGTTGAAGAAAGCTTTCCAGAAAGTTCGAAAATTTCCTGGAAGCGTTGGAGGAGGATTTGAGAATGGTTGTGATGGCCATCATGCAAGTTATGGAATCCAAGCTGGACGAATGGATTTCGTGGAATCGTAGAGAGTGGAAGACGCTAAACGTGTATGGAAGTGTCCCTTAATAAAGCTGTTGTTTTTGGGTGTTTCTGGCGTGACGAATCGTCGTCACTGCGTATGAGAGCTAGAAGGCAGGCTCGTCGGCCTGCATGAAAACGCATCATGGGTCGTGTGGGCGGCGGGCGAAAGATCCGGCTTAGTTCTTCAGCTTGGCCTTGAGGATCTCCTCGAGCTTGACGATGTCGGCGCTGAAACCGCGGATGCCCTCAGCGAGCTTCTCCGTGGCCATGGCGTCCTCGTTCAGGCTCACACGGAAGTTCTTCTCGTCGAAGGAGAGCTTCTCGCCGTTGTACACCTTGGCGGCGCTCTCTGGCTCGAGCTTGCGCTCGATCTGCTCGGTGCTCTTGGCCAGCTCGTCGAGGAGGTTTGGCGAGATGGTCAGACGGTCGCAACCAGCCAGCTCGGTGATCTCACCCGTGTTACGGAACGAGGCACCCATGACGATGGTCTTGTAGCCGTACTTCTTGTAGTACTGGTAGATCTTGGACACCGAGATCACACCTGGGTCCTCGTTCGAAGCGTACGACGACTTGCCGGTCTTGGCCTTGTGCCAGTCGAGGATACGGCCGACGAATGGCGAGATGAGCGTGGCATCAGCCTCCGCGCAGGCAACAGCCTGGGCGAAGCCGAAGAGCAGCGTCATGTTACACGAGATGCCCTCCTGCTGGAGCTCCTTACACGCCTGGATGCCCTCCCACGTGGAGGCGATCTTGACGAGGATACGGTCCTTGGAGATGCCGGCATCCTTGTACAGCTGGATGATGCGGTGCGCGCGCTCAATCGTGGCGGCCTTGTCGAAGCTAAGACGAGCGTCGACCTCCGTCGAGATGTAGCCAGGCACGATCTTGAGGATCTCCAGACCAAAGTTCACCGACAGCTTGTCGATGATGTGGCCGAGACGGTCCTTCTCCGACAGGCTGGCGTCGAGGCCCTTGCCGTACGCGACGGCGTCGTCCACCAGGTGCTGGTACTGCTCCATGGTGGCGGCCTTGTACAGCAGCGACGGGTTGGTGGTGGCATCCTGTGGCTTGTACTTGGCGATCGACGCGATGTCACCGGTGTCGGCGACGACGGTCGTGAACTCCTTGAGCTGGTCAAGCTGCGTGATTTCCTTGAGCTTCTTGGTTGGCGAGGCGCTCATCGTGAAGAGGGAGAGAGAGGAGAAAGGGAGATGTGTGTGTGTGTGGTTGCTCGCAAATGGAGGAATGAATCGACTGAGGATTGGCGTCGGCTCGACCGGCTCCCCTCACGTCAGAAGCGTCCTGGGGATGACACTCGCAGCTTCCACACGGATCGAATCGATCTTGCTTGCAGGCAACAGCCCTAGCCCCTGTGCCCAAGCACACACACGGCGGGTTCGCGGTGTCGCAGTTGGGGTGGTGGGTCGGACTGCCTCTTATTAGTAGCCCTGGTTTCTCTTGACGTTTGTAGCAAAGTGCAACGGGTTTTGGTGTAGATAGGTTTTACGGGTTTAATCGTCCTGATAAGATTGCGCAAGAAAACCCGGGCTCGGAGTGACGCGACACCGTCTGGTCGGCTCACGCACGCAATCGCACGAAAAAAGCAACGCCGATGGATCCGCTGAGGCAAGCAGCCACACATTTTCGCGCCGCATGCAGAACGCGATAGATGCTGGGGCGTCGTCGTGTCTATTGATGGTTACGCTACAGTATTAACTACGTGCATGTGTGCAAGTATGTACCCATCGACATGACCACTCGTTGTGTGGAAATGGAGCAACTACAACCTGCTGGGGGCATAAGATACGGATGGCTACATGGAGAGGTCCGGGGAAAAAGGAAAGGGGACGACATGGGGCACGTGCCTTTTCTTCCAGAGTTGTCTTCTGTATTGCAAGCATCATCCATGGCGATGTAGGTACAGTGCAGTCTAGCCACGACGACGTCGAAAATGCGCATGGAGAGATGATGGCAGCTAACTATAGTAACTAAGCTTACAGCACGGTGGAGAAGGTTTCCGTGGCCTTCTCGTACATGCCGAAGAACACGAAGCCGCCGATGCTGATCCACATGGTGCGCGGGCCAACGCCGGAGAAGAGGCGCTTGACGCCTTCGTCGCGGTACACGCGCATGAACGTGTCGACGGTGCCCTTGTATGGCACGCCCTTGGCGTCCTTGCCAAGCATCAATCGCGTCTTGGTCACGTCCAGAGGAGTCGTGATGGAGGCGGCAACGCCACCAGCGATCGAGCCGCAGACAGCGCCCTGGAACGAAGTCACGGGCGAATTCTGCTGCTGGGACCATTGGTACTGCGTATGGGAATGCATCGGTTAGCTGTGGTGCGTGAGCTCAGGCAAGGTGGAGGATATCGCTTGCTTACCTTGAGGCCTTCCCACAGTGGGAACTGGATGAACGAGAATGGAATCTCACGGGCGATCATGCTCCAGTAGCCGCGGTAGAACGCGAAGATACCTTCCGTACCACGCACGCCCACAATCGCTTCCTGGAAGGTGCTGTACATACCAGTCTGCATGCGCTGCTTGACGATCTCCGTCGGCACACGAACTAAACAAGCAGACTACAGGAATTCCGTTAGATTCACCCATGGATGCCCAACAGCAACATGGCTTCCACGCGACGTACCATCTCACCAATCGCAGCGGACGACATGTGCACAAAAGGAGAGTGCTTGTGTTCAGGAAAAGCAGAGCCGATCACATTCTTAGAGGTCTCGTAAGCGCTGAAGAAGAGGGCGCCTGGAACAGGTTGCATGAGAACCTGTTGGCATGACAATAGCAGCAGCTACAAACGTACCACCAGGCGCAGATCCAGCGGCAGCGGCCGAAAGACCCGAGTAAACGCCACGAAAACCACCGGCCTTGAAGAAGCCTTCCGCCGACTGCAGACGCGTCTTGATGGTGTCGAGTGGGAAGAGCGCAATGTCCACGGAGGTGCCAGCAACAGCTCCACCCTGTATATCACAGCCAAATCAAACGATATCAGCATCAAATTGCATGGAACAATAGCCTCTCGTCACTGCATTGAGCTCGTACCAGCAGAGACGCCAGGAAGCCCTTGCTCTTCGCTTCAATTGCCGATGCCGCGTCGAGTTCCGCCATGTTGAGCTTGGGCTGCACGTGATGCGGATGTGAGATTTGTGAGGTTGCCACTCGATGTGTCAGCAGTACTGTACCCACCTCAATACAGGACTTTTGAGGCACGCGCCAGTGCGATTGCGTCACCAGGATCACACTGGTCAATACTTTTGACTGCAATGTGCCAAATCATTTGATGTTACTAACTCAGTGCACCCGTAGCTTACGTGGTCCACGTGAGTGATCTCCTGGCGTGAGTTGGGTCCGTTGGTCTGGTGGGCACGTGAGTGGATTGACCACGACGACAGCAAGCGGAGGTGCTGGATTGAGCGACGTGCAGCAGGTGAAGATCGCAACGCAGCAACCATGGGCATCCTCGACAAGATCAAGGAGATCGGTACGGCTCAGCAGAGTAGTTTTGAGCTGTTGGTGGGCTCAATTGGGCGCGTGGCTGATGCGCTTATCGTGCAGAGGATGAGATGAAGAGGACGCAGAAGAACAAGGCCACCGAAGGGCACCTTGGCTCTCTGAAGGCGAAGCTCGCGAAGCTGCGCACGGAGGTAAGATAATGTGTAGCTGCAAATCTCTTGCTGCTATTGCTCTTGAATGTAGAGCTGATAGAGTTCCTGTGTGATTGATTGTCGGTAGCTCCTCGAAGGCGACAAGGCTGCCGGTGGTGGTGGAGGCGAAGGTGAGCTATTGTTCTATCGTAGCGCTGGATAATCAATCGCCTAACACTCTGCGTGTACGAATCAGGCTTCGATGTCGCGAGAAGCGGTGATGGCCGAGTGGCGTTGATCGGCTTCCCCAGTGTGGGTAAGTCGACCATGCTGAGTCAGCTCACGGAGACGCAGTCGGAGCAGAACTCGGTCGAGTTCACCACGCTGACGTGTATCCCGGGTAACCTCATCTACAACGACGTCCGCATCCAGCTGCTCGATCTGCCTGGTATCATTGAAGGCGCTGCCCACGGCCGCGGTCGTGGTCGAGAGGTCATCGCTGTGGCCAAGTCGGCGGATATGATCCTGATGGTGCTGGACGCTGGACAGGAAGCCGGCAACCGCCACCGCGAGATCCTTGAGAACGAACTGGAGACGGTCGGTCTGCGTCTGAACCGCCAGCCACCTGATATCTATCTGCGCAAGAAGGCTGGTGGTGGTATCAAGTTCAACAGCACGGTCACGCTCACCAAGGTTCGTTGCTGGGTCTCTGGCGTTGGATTGAGCGTTATCTGACGAGAGAGTTTGTGTTGGTGTGTGTAGCTTGGTGACGACCCGTACAAGACTGTGTACAAGATCTTGCACGAGTACAAGATGCACAACTGCGAGCTGCTCTTCCGCGAGGACGCCACGACCGATGACTTGATCGATGTGCTGGAAGGCAACCGAAAGTACATCAAGTGCTTGTACGTGTACAACAAGATCGATACGGTCACGATCGAGGACGTTGACCGTTTGGCCCACTTGCCGCACTCGACGGTCATTGCCTGCGAGCACAACGGCCGCCAAGCTGTACGACCACCACACTACACTTGTACAGATCGTTGGGTGTGGACATTAACGGTATCTGTTTGAGTATTGCAGCTCAACTTCGACGTTCTGCTGGCGCACATGTGGGACTACATGGGTCTCACGCGAGTGTACACCAAGCGACGAAGCGAGGCGCCCAAGTTCTTGGAGCCTGTCGTCATCTCCAGCCAGCGTAAGGGCACGTCCGTCAGCTCGGCTTGTCTTTCGGTACGGATCTCACGCAGCAGCGAATGTAATAGCAATAATCATGACTGACGCCACCTTCTCTCGACAGATTTCGAAGGACATGCTCGACAACTTCAACTACGCCCTTGTGTGGGGTACCAGTACCAAGTACAACCCACAGCGCGTTGGCAAGGACCACATCCTGGAGGATGAAGACGTGCTGCAGGTTGTTGTCAAGACGGCGAACCAGCAGAAGCGAGACAAGAACTACAACCAGAAGGTGCAGGCGTACTATGACAAGTACAAGCGCAAGAAGAAGGCCCTCAAGACCTAGATGACATCACGCGCATGGCCTTTGACGAGGGAAGACGTGGCAGCCTGGACTTGATAACACCGAATGGAATTGCGCTTTCTTTACAACTGAAGGATGTCGGTGTCCACCAAGTCTGGCGGATCTTGCTCCTGACGATCCACGAGATTGAAGAATTCATCGTCTTCTGGACGCCAGGACAGACCGTACAGCGTACGGAGGCGGTCGCGAATTCGGATCAGTGTGCTACGTGCAAAGAGTAACCACACAGTCAGAGACGGCGAGAAGGACAGCGTCAGAAATGGACCATACGTACTCTTTCCGGAGCTTTGGGCTGGGGCTCGAGACTGGGGCATCGACGCCGTGCATTGTGTTCTTGCAGAAATGCTCGAGCACGAATCTCCAGTTCGCAATGGGGCGCTTGCTGGTCGGAAGCGGATCCCTGTCAACACCGCAGTGCATTGTCAGTAAAACCGCCACAGATCTGAGTGCCACCAGACGACAGACGTACCAGCATTGCTGTGGGTATGACGCGTCGATGCCTTGCAGAGAGAGGATGTTCTTGACGAGGATCGAATCCAGCAGTTGATCTGTGTAATGGGCACCCAATCTCGACACCGTTCGTAGCCACGTAAGATCGATAGCCTCGTCCGGTGTGTCTGCATCATCAGAGTCATCTTCTGCCTCTCGTCGACGCTTCCGCGACTGTTCAAGAGACGTTGCAAGTGTGGTCTCCATCAGCGGTCGCACCGTAGGCGCCAACGCGGCAGCGAAAGCCTCTCTACCAGCAGCTGACGGCCCATGCGATTCTGTTGCGTCCTGCTGAATCGGCACGTCGTAGACTGTGGAAAGCTCCTCTGCATCTGCGACGAAGCTTCATGACAGAAAACAAACGTGAGTTCCACATCACAACAGCAGACTTCCAACGACGTCAGGGAACTACGTACTTGCGTCGACGAGCGTTCCGCATTGCCACTGGCCACCGGTATTTTCTGCAGAGCAACACAACAGTGAGTTCGTCTCCATCGTCACGCACACCCGAGGTAGATCAACCAACCTTCTCCACTGGTCAGCCTGCGAAACTGGTTTATCGACGGGCGGTCCAGACAATGAGCCTCCGTCCCACAAGGCCGCCCGCTCGGCATACGGAAGATGCCGACGCTTCAGATACACGAGAAAGTCATTGGCCTCTTTGAAGTCCTGCTTCCGGACGGGCTCCGGTGCGTCGTCTTCTTCTTCTTCGGTTTCGTACTCGTCTTCTTCGTCGTCATCATCGTCACGTCGACTCTTGCGCCGCTTAGCTGACGGTCTGACTGGTGCGTTGACCTTCGTTTCGTCGTCATCGTCGTCTTCACCTGGAGTCCACTCGCTCTCGGAGTCGTCCACAGCTTTGCGAGATCGAGCCCGACTGGCTCTGGTCTTGCGAGCCGTTGTAGTAGTATACGACACAGTCGATGCGCTAGCGTCACCGTCAACTGCGTCCGCCTCGCCAGCTTTGTCTTCACTGCCCTCTTTATCACTTTCATCCACTGTCTCCTCTTCCTCTGGTTGTGACTCCGCCTTCATACGGATATCCACGTCCTCCGTTTCCTCTTCGTCATCTCCAACGTCGGATTCTTCAATACTGCGTCCAGCATCTTCGTCGTCACTCTCGATCGCATCGCTATCGCTGGCTGACTTCGCGTGGTCGTGTAGCTCTTCAGTCTTGATACGGATCTCCACGTCCTCTGTTTCCTCCTCGTCGTCCCCGACGTCTCCATCAGATTCTTCAGCACTGCGTTCATCATCTTCGTCGTCACTCTCCTTCTCCTCACTGTCGTTCGCTGACTTGGGGTCCTCCTGTCGCTCGTTGGCCTTGAGACGGATGTTCACATCCCCCGTCTCATCTTCATCTTCGGTCGAGCTGCCTGACTGTCCACCGTTGCTGTCTTCTTCATCAGAATCGCTGGCGTCGGGCTGCATCTCCGTCTGGGCGAGTGGAATCTCCTCGCTCTGGTCGCTGCCGGCGTCACTGCTGCTGTCACTCCCACTGGCATCAGCCCATGCCTCTCGCTTGATCACACCACGGTCGTCATTGAGACGCCGCTGCTGCCGCGTGCGTCGTCGCGAGAAGTCGCTGTCGCTGTCGCTGCTGCTCGACCATTCCCCCATTTCCGCCAAGTTGACCTGCTCGTCAAACGGGTTTCCAGCCATCGCAATTTTCCGCCCAATTAGCTTGGTTTCCGTTAAACTAACCTAGTATTGATTAGCATTCATTGGTTTTCCACCACCGCATTCTGATCGCACGAATTCCACGTGCGTGGCAGCAGAAGAGCACCATGGCCGCACCCATCGGCGTCAAGAACGGCCGCCTCGCCGTGTTCCACGAGCACGCGCCAGTCACCATTAATGCAGCACCGTCACGCACGGAGGTTCTCCGTGGCGGCATGCGCGAGACGCTACTGCCTGATGGTGGGGCGCTGCTGCAAGCCGCCGGTGTGGTCGCGCACGACGCGTTCGTGCTCGTGGTGGACAACGACCGCACGAGCGTCGCGTGCATGCTCGGTGCAATGGAGCTCAAGTGCGTATGTGTGCTAGTGGGCAAGAGCCGCATCGCGCTGGTTCCCCACGTGCTCCAGCAGACTGGATTGACGAAGATCGTCACCGTCGAGAATGGTGCGCTGACGAGCTCAGGAGAACCAAGACAGCCCACGCAAGCGACGTGGGTCGACGAAGATGCACTGAGAGGAGGAGGCGTGGGCATGCTTACGTCAGGCAGTGTGGGCGAGCCCAAAGTCGTCATGTGTTCGTGGGAGCGGATGCTGCTGCAAGGCCAAAGCACCCACGAACAGCTCTTCCCGGGCAGACCCGTGCGCATTATCTGCGGCACGTCCATCTCGCACGCGTACTCGATCAACGCGATCTTCACGCTGTTGACGTCCCCACGTGATGGCGAGTCTGAGCTCTGTTTTGTGTCTGGCACACAAGCGCTTTACGAGTTGCTTTCGGAGCGGTCAGACAAGCTCACTGTGTTGTACGGCACGCCAGCGACTTACACGCGCCTGCTGGAGCTTCCAGCGACGCCGTTGCATGCGGATGTTGCGTTCAGTGCTGGTACAAAGCTCTCCCGGGAGTTGTTTGAGCTCACACTGAAGCACAGCGGCTTGCAACTCATGCAGAACTACGGCTCCACCGAGACGGGCGACATCGCGGCGTGGAATTTGCTGGGGAACCAGTTCGCTGAAGAGTCGAAGCTCACGGAGGATGGAGAGCGCACGTACGTGGGAAGTTTGTGGCCGGGCGTTCGAGTCCAAGTGGCGCCCGAAGGTGAAGTCCTGGTCTGGACGCCGTGGCAGTCGATGGGGTACGTGATCGACGGCAACCTGTACCTTACCGGTGGAGCTCCTCACCGAACGGCTGATCGAGGCGTCGCATTCATCAAAAGCGAAACCTGTACACAGTTGTGGCTTGAAGGGCGTATCCGACTGCCAATGACGCTGAAACTCGGCCCGAAGCGTCAGCTTTTCGAAACGCGCGTCGTCGAGGAGCTCTTCAAATCGAAGGCGTATATCACGGACGTACTCGCGCTCATGCAGGACCCCAGTGCCCCGCATACGTCGATGCGAGTACGTGCCGTGCTGCGCGCCGAATCCAAGATGACGGCAAAGGATTTGCAAACTTGGGCTGCTGGAGAGCTGGGGATCCCAACGGCGGCGTTGGAGGTCGAGCTTGTCGATTTTCTGCCGTGCAGTCCTGCTGGTAAGCTAATGTACAGATAGATCTGATGATAGCATCACATAGAGTTTTGCATTATGAATGGACATACGGTAACTTGATTGGTCACAGTTGCACGACGTGCGCAGCGTCTTCGTCGCAAAGCGCGATATAGTTTTGCTGGATTGGCGACCACCGGATTTGATTAATCGGCGTCTTGGACTGGAACAAGACGGAGCTGGCAGAGCTGGTCAGCAGTGCGTGCTTTGGCTTTGTCCCCTGATACTCGATAGTGGCACTCGCCGAAACATCGTGAAGCATCGCTGTTCGGTCCTCCGATGCACTGCAGAGCAGATTGCTCGCATGTGGTGACCACGAAATGGAGTTGACGCTGCCACCGTGCTGGTTCACGATGATGGGTACGGTAGGATTGCGAAGATCGACCACGACGATCTGCGAGCTGTCAGCAACGAGAGCCGCGATATATCGGTCGTCATGCTTGTTCCATGTGAGACGAAGCAGTGGCTTCAGGTCCGGCGACTCGTAGAGGATCTCACTCGAGTCGAGCGATCTACACACGAGTTCACGGCATCAGTATCGATATATGGGTCGTTAGACGAGTGGAAGAAGCAAACGAACCGCAGATCGAACAAGCGGAGAGAGCCATCGGCGCCAACGGAGCAGAACGTGTGAGCGCCGGACGAGAAAGCGACGTCAAAGACTTCGTCATCGTGGGCAATGATCTGCTGCTTCGGTGTAGTGCAGTGCTGTTCCATAGACACGGTCAAGTCAATACCCCACAACTCCGTCGTTCAATAAACCAACGCCAGTGACTCACGTTCAAGTCCCAGATTGTGCACGTAGTGTCGATGCTCGATGTGCAGATGATGTGGGGCTCGGCTTGGTTCCAGTCGAAGGACGTGAGCGGCGCACAGGTATCTTGGCTGCGTTTCTATTATATGATGCACACAACACGTCACATTCCATCCACAAGAGCAGTAGAGAGCCTCGTGATCCGTACGTTTGAGATGGTGACGTGGCGCTCGAGCGACGTGTCCGTGACGTTCCAGAGCCGCAGGTAGTCGGCCGTGGTCGCGAGGTACTCGGTGTTTCCGACGGACTGCGGGGACCACATCACTTTCGTCGGCGGGTACGGGTGGTCGATCTCAAAAGCGCTGATTAGATCGCTTCCGTTCGGACTCGGGTGTAAGATCTACACGAAACCACACAAGCGTGCATGTGAACTAACTACAACAACGGCAACACGGGGAGATCCGTCGAGCGTATGGCGTACCTGGAGCTTGTTCACGTACTCTCCAGGGATGAAACTCGATACCGCCAGACGAAACGCGTTGGGCTTCGTGCCCCAGCATAGTCCATACAGTCGTTGTGGTGACGGATAGCTCACGAACGCGCGCCCGCCGTCCGCAGTCACCGCCATTTTCGCGCTGCTTGCTTTCTTCTTTTTGTTTTTAGTTGAGTGTGAAATATGGAATCTTCTTGCCGTATCTTATTTTCGGCAAGCTTTCTGATTTATATTACCGTGGTTTTGAGAAAGTTACCGTGGTTGGCCCAAAAATACCGTACGAAAGTGTCGGTTGAAGCGGAAACATGAAGGAAACGTCGCGACCGATAAGAGGCTAGGCGACGGCGGCGTGATCTAGATGCCGAAGCATGCGCCTCCACGACAGATGCTAAGCAGCACCACAGCAAATGGAAGGAAGTGTGAGGTCAGTGACTGCAACCGCGACAGTGAGGACGAGTCTCCGCTGCTTCTCCCGCATCTTGGAAGCGCCGCCAAGCGACTAAACAACGGCCATGGAGATTCGCACATGGCACGCGAGCCGCGATGGATGGCGACGAAACAAGGCGGCGGTTTACCAGTTAAGAAGGCGGCGCGTAAGGGCGGGGATGCTGGCCGCAGGAAGCCCCACATCGCCACGTCTGAGGCGCCGCATAAACTGTCGCTGTTGGATGAGCAGATGCTGGTGCTGTGTCGCTCGGCTATCGAGCGTTCATGGGCGAGGCAGCAGCAGCAATTGCCGCCGAAAAAAGCGCATAGACACGAAAGCATCTACGCTGCCACCCAAGTGCAGCGTTTGTTCCGAGGCTTCAAGATGAGGCGTCGACTCGCCGAGTCTGACGGTCCGCGCTATCAACGCGCAGCGAGCCACATCCAATTCGCACTGCGGCGTGTGCTTGTTGTGCGCCGTGCCTTCAAGCGGTGGATGGACAAGCGTCACCGCTGTGCTACACGCATCCAGGCGTGGTATCGTGGCTGTCGGTGCCGTGATTTGCTGCAGTATGAGCGTGCGCGGTTTGTGGTTGAGCACGTGCGGCTGCTACAACGCCGCTATCGTGGCTATCGGTTTTGGAATCTCGTCTCAGCGCTATTGGCAAGGCGAACGAAGAATGCAGCCACACAAGTACAACGCTGTTATCGGGGGCTGGTCGCTCGACGGCGAGTCCAGCAGCTTCGTCGAGAGCGACTGCGGTTTGCGCAAGAGCTCAAGCGCTCCAGTGAGCTCCATCGGTACCAATCGCGATGCGATGGCTGTCGTCCCGACCGGTGTACTGAAGAAAGCCTCTTTGCGTGTTTCATGGTACGGTTCGTTGGGCTCCACGACTTCGCTGGTGCCAAGACATTGGGAATGGAGGGCATCCGTGCCTACCCAGCATCCGCGCGATTCAGCTTCATGTACTCGGTGTTACTGCAAGCCACGGGTGAGAACCTCGACGTTTCGATGGCCTTCTTACGTCGAGCCCAAGTAGCCCTCAAGCTGAATGAAGATGAAATCACGGAGGTAAGCAAGCCTCGCTATCAATCCCCAGCGCTGACGATCTGAACCTCCAACTTTTACCTGACTCTGTGTCCCTTCTAGTGCGAGGTTCGCTTCCTTCTACCTGCCCTGCAGCTCTGCAAAGACGATATCGCCGTTCTACTCGAGTTGGCCATTATATCGCAATGCCTGGAGAAGATCACACGTGCTGAGGCATTTTACCGCCTGGCCTTGAGCCAGGCGCCACGTGACTATGCCATTCCAGGGTACTGGCATCGCGTGGACATGGTCGATCGCCTGCTTCTCAGCTACCATCGGTTCTGCTCCGTATTCAAGTCGCGCCAAGTGAACGTATTGTCCAAGGTGGTTCCTATCGCAAAGCGAGGAGAGCAACTTCGTGTCATGGTCGCGCGACTGAATCGGTTCACCGTCATATTTCCAGCAGACGAAGCCAACGTTTGCCGCTTCAACGCCGTTTACCTCAGCGAGGAAGAGGTTGCGGAGCTGCTGGTTGAAATGCCTTCCTCAGACGATGACGAGCCCGCCGCAATGCCTGCGAAACTCACCCATTTTGAATCGCTTATACGGAGAAAGAGCAGCAGAAAAGAGTCGAGGCGCACAAGCACGAGGCCAGGCCGATCATCCACCGAGACTGTTGCGAAAGCCCAAGTTCAAGAGGCCAGGAAGAACGTTATTTGCCAGCTCTATCAGTCGGAGTTTCGTGGGCTGGAGTTCAAACCAACCGAACTTTCACGGCTATCCGAGCCGAGATCAAGGCTCACCGTCACGCGCGAGCAGGCAGAAAAGCTGGTTCGGGAGCTCACTTTCGTGGACCCACAGATTGATTCCGGGCAAGAAACGACAGGAGAACGTGGGTTTCTCTTTCGCGTCGTGCTCATTCCGTCGCTGCTGAAAAACCGAATGCTGCGCGTTCAACAGGTCAGATTTTCCCACGCGATTGTCCACGCGCAACGGATTTTCCGTGGGTTTCGAGTGCGTGCTCGGTTCCGTCGGGAGAAGCTGTTGCAGTCGATCCACCAGCGCCAAGTGGATGAGCTCTACGCGAAGCTGCATGCGAATTTCGTGGTCCGTGAGAGACGGCGCCTCGCCGCCATCGCCATCCAGCGCATTTACAAGGGCTTCGCCACGAGGATGCTCGTTGCAAAATGGAAAGCTGCTGCAAACAATCTGCAACGTGTGATACGCGGTCACCGAGGGCGGAAGCGTGCGATCGCGTTTCGGGAAGGGAACCTCGCTTTCTACATGGTACGGAGAGATCAGCGTTGTCTCTGTAGCTCTTTGAAGTCTGACGTTTTGTGTGTTTGTCCAGGCCGAGCGCGTTTTCCAGCGAGGCGTTTCTATCAGCGGCAGATCTGTTCTGCTGATCATTGAGAAGGTATGCTCAGGATGACATTGCTGAAAAGGCCGAGCAGAGCTGACATGCTTCATGTTGATCAGTGTGGCCTCTCATTTCGACTCGAGGCGTATGATATGGTGACGTGTTCCTTGTACTCAGGCTTCTCCACTCATGACAGCACGATGATGCTGGTCCGGTATGAGAACTGGTCGTCAGCCCAAGGGCTCTGCGGTCAGGACGTGTTTTTGCACGGCGTGCATGCAGTCATCGACTCCGTGGCGTTCATCGATCGAGCAGAAAGCCAATGCGTGATGAGTTGCCGCTTCCTCGACGGCGGCAGTCAGCAGTCTACGACAGGACAGCGTTTGATCTCTCAAGTGGATTGCATTCAGGCTATCAATCTTCGAAACGTCGGGACAAAGGGACGAGAAGCGGTGCTTCTTCCGTTGCCACTCACCGCTGCCGAC
Source organism: Pythium brachiatum (assembly GCA_023337615.1). NCBI lineage: Eukaryota > Oomycota > Peronosporomycetes > Pythiales > Pythiaceae > Pythium > Pythium brachiatum. The sequence goes on along the minus strand of JAADXI010000052.1, from coordinate 19,921 downwards.
ACGACTCGTATCGTGACCTGTTTGGTTCAGCGGCTTTTGCTTGTCCCAACGATTCAAATGGCCACGAAAGAGCTCAAGAAGAAGTCACCCGGAGGATTCATTCTAACGGTCCTGCCGCCACCCAAAGTGCATTATATCTTCAACAAAACTGACACAGTGAAGATTGAGACGGCTATGCGTTCCGAAGCCTTGATCCAAAAGCCACTGCTTCGGCTCGTCGCGTTTCCGGTCGTGAATGGCTACCGTGGCGTCAGCGTCGGCAAGGAGCAGTTCCGGAAAAAGTGCGCTCGCCATTCTCTTCACTTCACGAAATGCCGATGTGTCTTACCGTTCGTGAAGACTCCAGCCTACGTCGAAGCCATCACGCTCGCTCTAGCTCCACCACCGCCACCGCACGATCACACGTAGCTGAGGAAATGAAGATCGTTGCGATCCGAGTCGATCGGGGTCACGGGCATGAAGTAGCGGCCAATCGCGTCGGAGAAGCGCTTAGCGTACAACGCCGGCTCGATGATTGTTGGCGACGACTGGCCTGCGATCATGGCGACGGATTTACTCACACTTTCCACGCGCTTCATCAAGTCGAACTGGCGCAAGTAGTCGATGATGCCCACCGTCATGTGCGTGTAACCTTCTGGAAGTTCGTCCGTCTCGCCGCCGAGTCCGACGACGAGAGAGAAGTCGACAATATTGATCGACGTCATGAATGCCGCATCGTTTCTGATGGCACTGAGCAACAGCTCGTGGTCTTCTGCGATCACGCCCAGTGGGTGCCCGGCTGTCATCTCCACCAAGTTCCCATCCAGCTGCACACCACGCGGCTTGCCATCGGCCGTCGGTTTGACGTAGCGGTTGCGCGAACTGCCCTTCAAGTCAAACGTGCGAGACACCGAGTGGCCGAAGAAGGCATTCTCCATGACGATGACGTGGTGCGTGGTTCGCTGGCCGGTCTCTTTCTTCGTGATCGTCGTCTGGTACATTCCGACCATCTTTGAGATGACGCTTGGTTTTTCATCAAAGTAGACTCCGGACATGTACTTGAAGTACGATGGAAGCACCTCCAGGAAGCTCTACAGTTAACCAGGTCATTGGTGAGTCGAGTTGATCATTCCAGCGAAAGACGTTGGCCTTTACTCCAAGAAGCGTACCTGCTGCTCTGTCAACGAAATGTGCTTGACCACGAAACGGTCGTCCAGTGTTCGGTAAAACGACGCACCGGACTTGCCGCCCAGCGCCTCCCAGTTGTTCACATGCGAGATGGAAAACAAAAAGTCTGGGAGACTTCCGTAGAATATCTCTCGAAGCGCCTCAAACTGTGCAATCCAAGAGCCATGCGTGAGGGGTGTTATCCGCCAGCCATCCTCCTCCTCGTTCAACGCACCTGCAGTGAGAAGAACGCGATCGTGGAGAAGTCCCAACAAGCATACGAGCCAGTACCCGACGTGGGATACAGGAGACCCAGGTGGCGAGGCGTCTCGGCCACGTTGTGCTTGAAGTGCGTACCCAACGACGTCGAAAGCGCCAGTCGGGTCCATTCTCCGGCCGGCGTAACTTCGGAGACGTCTTGAACTGATGGGCTTGACGACCCATTTGACGACTGGACAGCCAATTTCCACGCAGCGATTTGGTCATCGTAGGATTGAGCCCCAAGCGCGTACGCGACGCATGTGATCGGCTCGGTCTCGTTGACCAGGTAAGCGCAGTCATTCGAGCGATTCGGCAGGGACGGGTGTCCATCAAGGAGCTCAGCGGGAAGCAGTAAATCAAAGTCCTCGTCCGGCGTCGACTTGCCCATCGTTCGGTAAAGATCGAAGAGCATCGATCGCCAGCCCGACTAGTATTGCAAAACATTTCGTGAGTTCCTGATACAGAGAAGGGGATAAACATTGGAGCACACACGCGTACCTCTTTGCTCTCGCTCTTGAAGATCTGGTCGACTGGAGCAGTTGACAGCGCACTCTTTGACAATAGCCGTGGCGACGCCTGGTGAGAAGGGGTCGTAGCGAAGAGCGAGTTGGTCTCAGAGGTTCCGTTGATGCTGGTGGCATCAGACGAAGCCCGGGACCTCTCGTTGTCATCGAAGCTGGCATCTTTATTGTTGCGGCTGCTCGTCTTACCGATTCGTGGAGACGGTGCTGGTGACTGAGTCGTCGGAGTCGAGAAACTGAACGAGCTGAGGCTGAATGGAGACGACGCCACACCGCCGGGGGCACTATTGATCAGAGTCTTCTTGATGGACCGGCGCAGCTTCTGGATCTCGTCGATCCAGCTACACGCGGTGTAGTAGAGTCCTCGTTTCGCTCCATCGGTCTCCGCAAGACGCTTTTTCGGCGACTCTTGTCCTGCAATAGCAGCCAGTCGCTCGACAAAGTCTTCGTACTCCTGAGCCACAGTCTTTTTCACCAAAGAGACTTGGATGAGCAGATCTGTCGCGACGCCGTCTTGGTCTTCAAATGACTGGACCACGTCTTCCACATTCTCGATCTTTTCCGTGAACTGCTCGGTCAGCCTCTCGAGCAGTGTTGTCAGCTTGGCCATGCGATGCGCTGCTGCCGTCTCGATGAGATCGAGTTTTTCCGGTTGGTTGGAAAGACCGCCACCCATAGCCGACAACCGACGACGACGCGTGCCATTGACAACGACGAACTGTGGTACGTTAAACAGTCGAATAGGCTTGCGAGCGGCAAATTCCATGCGCGCCGCGACATCCCCCACGATGAAGAACAGCACGTGCGACGTCATGAAGTTGTGGGTGCACACAGGAGTCAACGAGTCAGTGGTGCTCGCTCCACCGGCAGCGAACGAGTGGTGCTCATCACCAGCAAACAGGATCTCCAGCAGCCGCGCGAACGAGTACTTGTACGCGTGGTTCTTGAGTTCGACGTACTGCAAGATCGTCCTTGAGCATTCCGTGCACCACTTGCTGTAGAAGATGGAGGGCGGACCGTCTTCTTCTTCTTTTTCCTTCTTCTTTTCTGCTGGCACCTTGGTCGTTTCGTCATTGTCCGATCTGTCGACCACGAGCTCACTCGCGCCGCCCGACTTGAGATCGGAAAAGTTGCGCACAAACTCCTCCGGCACTTCTTCAAACGAGATGGTCACTTTGCCTGTCGTGCAGTTGAACGTTTGGACGTGCTCGGCCATAGTGTAGTTGCACTTGGCATTCTAAACAACGCGAAACAAACACGGAAGTTAGAGCCGCATACAAACTCTCTGGTGGCAGATGATCGTTGCCGACTCACCGCGCAGCGACGAGGAAGCGCGTCGATCTCGCCAGTTAAAAAGTTGCCCAGCGAGATGTCTTTATCCGAGTAGGGCGTGACTCCGATTTGTTTGGAGCCCGAGCACTGGTAATATCGCAGCTTGCCCTGTGCAGTCTCGTACTGGCGTAGCGTACACGTGGTTGGCCATGTCGTTCGCTCCTGGACATCACCGAGACTGCGGCGATACCAGTCGCTAAAGTCCAGACCCAGATCGCACAGCATGTGAGCTTCTAAGAGCGTACGATACGTCATCGACAGGATGTTCCTCATCAGCGTCTTCATGAGCTTGAGCTTGGCCTTGGATGCGCCCGTGATCAAAACTGTGCAGCCGTTCAGCGGATCACACCCGTCAAGATACAGGTAGGTCTCCGTCTTGATGCGCGTGCTCATAGAGGATGCCGATCGAAGCAGAACAGGTGCAGCTTGGGCTGCCGGTTTGCTGCCGTTGATACTGCTAGGCGCACTGGTCGGGGCGCTGTCATCGATAGCAGCAGGCAGTTTCTCCGCGAAAAACGACCGGCAGGTGCCGACAAGCTTAGCCTTGTCTTCGGGTCGAACACCATCGGCCGACTTGATGACTGTCGCGCCCGTATAGCGACTGATGCGATCAAGCACTTTCCTCTTCACGTTCAGTACGATCGCCACACCTCGCTCACGAAGAAGCTCCTGCGCTGGTCTGGATACCGTGCCTTCGACAAAGATGATGTCGGGTTCTAAAGTGGCGATTTTGTCCACGAGAGTCTTCATGTAGCTCTTTTCCTGGTCGATCAGTGCATCCAACGAACTCATCTTTCCGGAATTGGTGGTAGTTCGGTCGTAGCTGATACTGCCGCCGAACAGCAAGATCAGCGGGTTGGCCACTTGCTTGGCCATTTGCTTGTGGCTGAGTTGCTTGCGGCAGACGCAGCCAGCGAGCCACTTGAAGCTGTACGGGTCCTTGACACCATTCCGAGGCGAGCCGTTCTGCTGGGTCGTCGCGATGCTCTTCACTTGGACTAGTTCCGCGAAGTTAAAGCCATTAGGCGAGCGGAAGTTCATGCTGTAGAGCAACGGGCTGGTCGAGATGAACGCCATGTCCTCCAGTTGCGTTAAAAGCCGCTTCACGACAATGCCTTCGTCCGCGAAGTGTTTGATCGATCGATCCACCAAGTACTGGATCCCCTCGCGGATCCGCTCATGGGCAGCTTTCTAGATCACATCAATCATTCCAATCTCAGGTCAGTGAATGCAAACGAACTGCGATGCGCAACCAGCAACGCCACGTACCATGTACTTGTCCATCACAATCTCTTGCTGTGTGTGCGAGTCGGGCAACACGCGGAAGGACGTCGTCTCGCGAGCTAGCGATGGCCGCTTGGTCAAGCGTTTCTCTGGCTCAGTCACAGGCGCCTCGAGCTCCGAGAAGCTGATTTGCTCGAACGACCCCATGAGCTCAGCACTGAATCGCCGACGTCTGGACAAAGACGACCGGGGAAACACGTGCGCAGGTACGTTGTTGGGGTCGCCGTCCACGAAATCAGTCGATTCGGACGACTCGATTCTGAAAAGAGGCGGTGGGTTGGGCAGCTCAACAGCCTGTTCATCAAGAACCTCACGCTCAAAGTCTTCTGATAAACGCTCAACGCTGGTGAGGTTGTTCAGCTCGGACGCGGTGGCGACGGCTTCCGACAAACGCTTGATGCTATTCAAGTCTTCCTCTTCAGACGAAGACACTACAGCAGTGTCTTCAGCCGAAGGCTCAACAATCTCGAAGCTTTCGGACGATGGCGCAGACTCCACGGCGTGTGCTGGCGAGAGCGGTGGAGGTGACGGCGTTGGCAACGAGGCAGAACGAGAGATCATCACCGGAATTGGCGGCAGTGGCACCATCGCAGCTGTATCTTCGACGCTAGAATGACGCAAAACAAGTTGCTGCGCTTCTTGCTGCTCGTTAGGCTGCGTCTGTTGCTCGTCACGCAGGAGCTCTGGTGGCAGCTCCACTTGCTGCGGCTCTGACTGTACCTGCGCTGGAGATTGAGGTTCAAGCAGTCGCTCCTCTTGCGCACGCTGCGGTTCAGCTTCAGCAGCCTGCAGGTGAGTCTGGGGTTGAGCCTTACCTGGAGCCGGAGCCTGGGCGGGAGACCGCGGCTGAGACTGAGCCTGCAGCTGCTGCTGCTGTTGCTGTCTCCTGCTCTCAGCCAAGCTGCTCACGCAGAAAGCGCAGCAGCGGAGGCGGCGGCCACCGCTCAAAGCGCTCTCGACGAACACGTTGCAGCAGTGGAAGCAGTAGATCTGGCCGCACATCCGACAGTGGTGGCGACGGCGGAACAGATTGAACGACGCGTCGCATCGCATGCAGACCTGTCCATCATTAATCACACGTCCGTCAGATCATTCCATCCACCATCACCAATGGATACAAACACCGAAAAATCGACAACCTTCGCCTCGCCATCCGGCTTCCAAATGATCTTTCCTGCTGGATCGGATCCTCGTCGATTGGACGCAGCAGGCGCGGAGGCTATGAGAGAAAACCAGTGGGAGTCGTCAGCAGGTACAGTACACACCACGGAGACAGTGACGAGTGTCCTACCTGGTGGCGCTCTCACAGCGCCATGCTGGGCCTTCGCAGTCTGCAGATTCCCAACATCAGTAGCATCAGTACGTATGCAATTTCCTATGCAAGCCATCAGCATGTCGCCAGCAACCGCACCTCCATCGTCGAGGCGTGGGATCCCGGGACGGGAAACGTCGTCAGACTATGATCCAAGAGCTCGGCGTCAGTTTGCAGTCGTGTATTCCACTCCACAGAAAGCCCACAGACGCACCGAGCGGCGTCGCGTTCATAGCGGTGGGTCGGCGTCGAGCTCTGGATGCTGGCAGAGGTAGCGTGGAGGTCTCTCGCGTGGGGAGACGCCGCGGGAGACGCGGCGGGAGATCGGTCAGAGAAGTCGCCATGCGCATTGCTGCGACGCCCCAAGGCCACGGGGCTGGAGATGATGGAGTTGGGCGGCGGAAACCTGCCTGGGAACGCCTTCATCTTCACAAGTGACGTGGATATTGGAGACGTCCAGCGGAGGAGAGCTCGTGCCCTCACCAGCTACGTGTTCAGTTCCTTCAACCAGCGACATCCGGGCACCGAAGACCGTAGCGGCTACTATTCGGGGCAGCGGTTGGGCGTAATCCCTCGATTGAGTGACAGGGTACACACTGTACAGTACGAACTAATACTGATCTGTCACATGCTGAATCAGTTGATAATACAGCGATTTTAGCGCTAAATCAGTGGATAATCTGACATGGAGTACTGCTGATCGCAGAGCTGCTCGTTCAATCATGGGAATGGGGAGCTATTGCTTCGATGTGGACGCGTTCGCGCAGGACGGCTTCGACGTGGCAGCGTTTCTGGAGGAATGCCGCACGCGCAACCCGATGGAGACGATCCACCAGGACCTCAAGGCCTTCCAGACCGTGCTGGAGAATCAGGTGAGCCGCACGCACCGGGAGCGCGAGCCAGCCCAACTCTGAACGGATCGTTGATTTCTGTGTGGTGTGCTGTAGCTCGTAGCGATCATCAACCAGGACTACGCCGAGTTCCTGCAGCTCTCGTCGCGACTGAAGGGCGTGGATGAAGCCGTCTCGTCCGTGCGCTCTCCGCTGCTTGCGATTCTGAAGCGCGTGGACCAAGTCGAACAAGTGATCGCCAGCTTACAGGAGCGCATCCATGGAGCCATCACGAAGGGAGAAGACCTCCACAAGGCTGAAGCCGATCTGGAGTTGAGCATCCGGTGCGTGAATTGCTGTGGCTGACTGCCCAGTGTGATTGTGCGTGGTGGCTCACTGCCCATGCGGTTGACTAGGATATCCGAGAAGCTCTTGCTGCTGGAGCAGTTGCTGGAGATCTCTGCGTTTGATGACGCTGATAATTTGCAGGAAGACGCTTCACCTGAGCGTGGTAGTGAAGCTGACAACGATGAGGACGACGACGGATTTGACAACTTTGAAGAAATCAAGCTATCGCAGCAGGACGGCAATGCGGAGGAGGCCTGTGCGTCTCTCGAGCGTGCGACGCAGCTCCTGCTTCGGCTGGATCTCGAGTTCCTTGAGGGTGTCGACATTCCTTCCGTCCAGGTCTAGTACAACAGCGGGGCGTTGTTACAAAAGTGGTTCTACTGACTTGATCTGGTTGATGTTGATAGAGAGAAGAGAAGCGGCTCGCCCAGATTGAAGACACACTGTTGCGCCGTCTCGAAACCGAGTTTGCAACCGAAGTGTTTCCCGATACGTTCTACAACCGCGACCACCCGATCAGTGCTGTCACGCTCAGTTACCTATTGCGGTCGTACGTCATGCTCCAGAAAAGCCACATCCCCGAAGACATGATCGCACGTCTGCTCGTGCAGCCATTTGCCGAAGAGAACATCACGCGTGGGAAACTGGATGGCCGAGTGCGTGGATCCTGTGAAGGGCTCCAGCAAGTCTACGACGATATTCTCGACTTCGTTGCAAAGAAATTCGGCGCCATTCTCCGACTGCCAGTGTGCCAAGGTGAGAGCAAGGTATCAGTGGACCTGCTCGGGAACGCAATCTGGAAGCCGCTCTACGACACGATCTCCTCGAAGCATTCCGTGATCTTTAAGAGCTCGGACGCGGACCGATTCCACCACAACTACACCATCAGCATGGCGTTTCTCGACAGCCTGGAAGCGATGTGCGGGTCCGAGCAGATGAAGCAGCGCTTCCGAGCCCACGAGAGCGTCGTGGACTTCAAGGAGAAGTGGAACATGGACGTGTACTTTGAGCTGCGGTATAACCAGCTCGCCTCTGTTCTTGACAAGTCCTTCGGTGAAAAGCGAGACGACCGCAGCGATACTTCGGCTACTGCATCGCGTGGATCCAAGCCAGAGTTTCTGTTTGCGAGCTCTCGTACAGTGTGGGACGTGATGACCAAGTGCTGGGACGAGAGTGTGTATTTACCGCCACTGCTCCCTGAATTCACGAAGCTGTGCCTTCAGCTGCTGATCCACTATGTGACGATCTGGCACGAGCCTCTCGAGCAAGCCGTCACGCAAATACAAGGATCCACGAAAGCCAACTTCACTGCGATCCAGTTTACGTGTTTGGCCAGCGAAGAAGACGTGTTGAGCGCTGGAAACGACTTCAATGTTCTCGTTTCGAAGGTGTGGTGGTGGTTGGACGGGGATCCAGATACCCGCTATGGCACTGACTGATCCAGTGTTGTGATATAGGTCAAGCACGAGCTGTTCCCACTGGTAAAGCAGCGAGTACAAGGTCTCGTCGACGACGCGAACGAATTTGTGGAGGAGCTCTTTGGAGAGCCAGTTACGTTGCTCAACGAGCATGAAAGTCGATGCTGGGCCGCGGCTGCGAGTGTCGTCACAGAGGAATGCAAGAAGGTGTTGCCTGCACTCCGGACAGTCAAGGGGCAGTACCAGATGACCAACAAGCCCGCTCCATCGTCCCCGTCGACGTACGTCCCCAACATCGTACGTCCATTAGAAGAGTTCTTCGACCGATGGGGCAGCCACTTTGTGGGCAGCGCCAAGCAAACGTTCATGCTCGCAGTGCTCGATCCCGTGTGTGAGCTTTACCACTCTCTCTCTACTGAGCTGCTCAAGTCCGCTCAGGAACTGGAGGATTCGTTGAAGAGCCGAAAGATGCAGCGCAGTGCTCCATCAGGAGCAGGGGCAGCTGATGGCTTGAGCGACACACAGAAGATGCGACTGCAGCTCCGCCTCGATCTCGAGGAGCTACAACGGTACGTTATCACACTGTTCCCAAGCTGCATGTCGTTGATCAGCGTTTTCTCAACTGTTGTGTGTGGGCCTACAGAATCGTCAAGAAGCTTGACTTGGCGTTGGAGTCGAGCCCCGCGTTCATCGAGTGCAAGGGCAGTTTGACGGTGGATGAGTGAACGGGCGGGGGCAAATGACCAGCCAAGTGTAGCCATCTGCGACGAAGAGCTCCATTCATTGATGATTGGCTCTTTCTGGGTCCTGTCGATTGTCTGATTGGTCAAAAATATTCAATAGAGGGTCTGTAGTTTGTGTTTGGCCTTCATCATGCGTCTCAGATAACAATGGCACTGGATGCGGGAGATTGGTCGGCGTCGCTCTTGCGATGGAGCGCCACCATCGCGATGGCGACGCTGTCTGCGTGGAAGCTGCTCGACCTGGTGTCGGGCAACGAGCCGCGAACTCTGCGGCGGCGCAAGTCGCCCGAGTATCCGCGAGGCTTCTCCGGACTCGTGGGCAACACGCCCATCGTGGAGCTGTCAAGCCTGTCCAAGGCCACGGGATGCACGATTCTCGTATGTTGCAGCAGTACGAGGTACGAGTACCATGTGGGTGTGTGGCTAAGCAAAGAATATTCAATGATATGCAGGCGAAGGCCGAGTTCATGAACCCGGGCGGCAGCTCGAAGGACCGCGTGGCGAAGGGCATCGTGGAAGACGCCGAGCGCCGCGGTCTCCTTCCTGAGGGCGGAACCATTGTGGAAGGCACGTCTGGAAGCACTGGCATCAGTTTGTCACTCATCGCTCGTGGTACGTTGCAAGTGTTTATTTGCATTGTGTGCAGAAGAGCTCCAGAGCGAAGAGCTGACCTGATGTCACTTGATAGCCAAACATTACAACTGCATGATTGTGATGCCGGACGACCAAGCCAAGGAGAAGAGCCAGCTTCTGGAGAAGTTTGGCGCTCAAGTTGAGCTTGTCAAGCCCGCATCGATCGTGAACGCGAAGCACTACGTGAACGAAGCGCGTCGACGAGCAGCAGCCATGGAAGGTGAGGATACACTGAGCTAGTTTGGGTTTAGGTGCTTTGGAACTGATGAAAGCGTTTGCTTAGGCGGCTACTTTGCGAATCAATTCGAAAACACTGCGAACTTCGACACGCATTACTCGACGACAGGCCCCGAAGTCTGGAGCCAAACCCATGGACAGGTTGATGCCTTCGTCATGTCCTCTGGTGAGTGCCAATCGCTTGACCTGTGGGTTAAGACAATGCAGTTGTTGACTTCCGCGTATTGCCAGGCACGGGAGGTACGATTGCTGGTGTGTCAGCGTACTTGAAGGAGCAAAACCCAAACGTCCAGGTCTTCTTGGCGGATCCACCAGGATCGAGTCTCTACAACAAGGTCCGCAGCAACGTATGCTACGCTCCTCAGCAGGCCGAAGCGAAGATCCGACGCCACCGGTGCGTTGTCCATCCACTGTCCGCTGTTGGCCCACAGTCATTTGTGGCAACTACTGTAGACTCACTCTTGACCTGATTATAATAACAGCTACGACACGATCGCCGAGGGCGTGGGCATCGACCGCCTGACGGAGAACTTCCTGCTCGCCAGCATCGACGACGCGTTCCGCGTGACCGACCAGGAGACTGTGGAGATGTCGCGCTTCCTGCTGCGCAACGAAGGGATCTTCGTCGGCAGCTCCAGCGCGCTCAACTGCGTGGCTGCTGTGCGTGCTGCACGCAAGCTCGGCCCCGGCCACACCATCGTGACTGTGTTGTGCGACTCGGGCCAGCGCCACCTCACCAAGTTTTGGGACGACGGCCACATCCAGGAGCACTGGCAGCTCGAGGCGCGCGCCGATCAGCTGGAATTCCTGGACGGGTCCACTGGCCAGCCGTAGCTCATCAAACGAGCGGATCCAAATCCACAGGGAGTCCCTACTCGCCGTCGGCCAGTAACTTCCCGAAACTGCAACGGGTTGCCCTTCGAAGATCGAAAATTAGAAAAACCTGCTACTTGTGGCTCTGCTCTTGAAACCCCAAAGATCGCGTTTTGAAGCATCTCATTGGCTGAAATAATGATTTTGAATTGTTTGATTGGCTGAAAATGTCAAACTTCCATATTTCTTTGTCAGCCGAGTTGCAACTTGGGAGGTGAGCTCTTCGGTACCACGCGCCACTTGGAGCGGATTCGATTCTGCGGGCGAGCCGCCGCGTCCGTCCGAGTCATTCGCCAACGCGTCGCCTCCTGCGCAGCAGCTCCAAACACTGACGCGCATCACCCACCAAGACTCTCGCCTCTTCCGACTCGCCACCATGTCCCTCTCCATCGCGCCAGTGCAAACCTCCTCCACCAGTAGCTACTCGCAACTGCTGGGCTCGCCGTCAGTCGATGCGCGTCTCAATCTGTCGCTTGGTGAGTGCGCGCGTGCAGATCTAATTGGATATAAGTGCTTGTTTTACTAACGTGGCTATTGGTGTTTGGTGTACAGATGATCTGATTAAGGAACGCAAGAAGGAAGTGAAGAAGGAGATCCAGCAGAAGAAGCGCGAGAATGTGAAGAAGGAGACGACGCACGCTGCCAAGAACACGGACAACAAGAACCAACAGAAGAAGAGCGTCTCGAATGCGCAGGGCGAGAAGCGCAAGGCGCAGATGAACAAGAACCGTGGGCTGCCTGCAGCTCCCACGCAGAAGCAGAAGGGTAAGGAGAACGCTCCAGCAAACAACGCAGCTAACGACAAGAAGATGAAGCGCAAGAACGCCAAGCAGGCGGCGACTGCGACGCCGAAGGTGCAGTTCCAGCAGCAGAAGAGGAACTACAAAAACAACAACCAGCAGAGCCAGGCGAATGCTGTCGGCAAGAGGAACAAGAACAACAACAGCAATGTGCAGAAGCAGCAGCAGAAGCAGCCACAACAACAACAACAGAAGAAGCAGAAGCAGCAAAAGCTGCAGCAGCAAAAGAAGAAGCAGCCGAACCAACCAACGCTGTCACCCAAGCAGCAGAAGATCCAGGCGAGACTGTTGTTCTCTGCTAGTGCGCAGAAGACGAACGGCCGCGAGGTCACCGCAGAGACAAAGGGAAGCAAGCTGCAGATCACGCTGAAACGATCCAAGGCGGACGTGCGTCGCGCCAAGAAGCAGCAGCCGCCACCGCAACAGCAGCAACTGAAGAAGTTCAAGCCACAGGCCGCCAAGGCCATGCTGCCAGGCAAGGCCCAGCCCAAGACGCGCAAGATCCTGGCCCAAACCATCATGAAGAAGGCCAAGACGTCGCGCAAACAGACCTCCAAGAACGGCAAGTTCATCGTGCGCAAGCCTGTCATGGTGCGCAAGGCGTAGGCGTCGTTCTCGTGGTGATCGTTTCTGTCCAAATATCCAATCCTCCATTTTCCATGAACCCATTTCCGTCCCAAGCTACTGCGTACTTAGTGAACTCCCATCTGAGATGGGTCATGCGAACTTAGCAGGTCGCATCATTTGACTGTCTGCATGGGGAGCAACTTCTGAACAAGCAGCTCCGAGGGACGCAACGCGAATCACTTCATACATCCAGTTCCGTCATGAGCGATCGCTCGCTGCCCATGTGGAAGCCGTCGCGTGGCGATGCGCGGCGCCATCACCACGGCTCGTGGCTGCTCGTGCTGCCCAACGGCATGACGTGGCGCGTCACACAGCAGCGTGTGCTGCTGCTAGTGCTGCTGGCCATGATGGCCATGATGGCGCTCTTGTCGTTCATGTGGCAACCGCCAACGACAGCGCGGCGGCGAGGAGGCGCCAGTGGACGCACACATATCATCCACTCTGCCAGTACGACGGCCATGGATGAACGCAAGGAAGCCGTGCGCGAGGCCATGCAGTTTGTGTGGCGCAACTACCACGAGCGCGCGTTCGGCGCCGACGAGATCAAGCCGCTCACTGGACTGCCCGACAACAACTGGGGCGGTATCGGCTGCATGATCCTGGACTCGATGGACACGCTGTGGATCATGGACCTCACGGACGAGTTCGAGCAGGCGCGCGAGTGGACCCGCACACAGCTACTCAGCTTTGGGGATATGGGCGAAGTGTCGGTGTTTGAGACGATCATCCGCTCACTTGGCGGGCTACTGAGCGCGTACGACTTGTCCAAGGACGCAATGTTCCTGACCAAGGCGACGGAGCTAGCAGACCGTCTGCTGCCAGCGATCAATCCTGTGACGGGCCGTGCCTTCTACTATATCAACACGTACAACAACCGCTCGCACCAGGCCGGAACGCTGGCCGAGTCGGGAACGTACCAGCTCGAGTTTGAGTATCTGTCGCAAGCGACGGGCAATCTCAAGTACGCTAGGATCGCGCAGAAGCTGTACCCGTACTTGCGTCGCCAGCAAGATATCCAGACGCGAGGACTGTTCGCCAACGAGATCTACACGTTCGACCACGGCCAAGCTCTGACTGGGCTCTCGATTAGTATGGGCGGCAGTGGTGATTCGTTCTACGAGTACCTGCTCAAAGTGTGGATCCTCACAGGCCAAGACGATAGTGCGCTGGCCAAGGAGATGTATCTGGACGCCATTGACGGCATGGAGCAGCTGCTTCTCCACGAATCGTACACCGGACAGACCTTCTTGGGCGACTTCAGCTTGGGGAACTATGCGAGACGGCCACGCATGCATCACTTGGCGTGCTTTGTGCCTGGCCTGTTGACACTCGGCGCGCGTCGCATGGAGGACGAACACCCGAGCCGCAGTCGCCGCCATCTCCTGATCGCCCAGCGGCTCATGAAGACGTGCTATGAAGAATTCTACGAGAAGCAGCCGAGCGGACTGGCGCCCGAGTGTCTCGTGTCGAAAGATCTCGACAACTGCCCGCAAAATGAGTACAAGCTGCGTCCGGAAGTCGTCGAGAGCCTGTACGTCATGTACCAGCTCACAGGCGATCCGATCTACCAGGAGTGGGGCTGGAAGATCTTCTCGTCGATCCAGAAACACTGCCGCACACACTTTGGGTACTCGGAGTACCGCGATGTGACGCGCCTCGCCGATTGGGACTCGATAACCAGCGATATTGAGCGCGAAATGTGGACGGTGCGCATGCTCAGCAACAAGATGGAGACGTTCTTCACAGCCGAGACGCTCAAGTATCTGTACTTGCTGTTCGATCCGGAGAACCCGCACGTCAACCTCGATACGCACGTGTTTAACACCGAAGCTCATCCGTTCTCGATCCCCAAGAAGCCGTAGATTTATCACAGTAGACACCAATAATGAATGCCCAGAGCCTGGGAAAGTAGTGTCAACTGTCTCTCTATACCGACGTTTTACTCGGTTTGCTGCAGACGACGAAGCACCGTGTCCTTGCCGAGCAGGACGATCGTAACTTCCATGCCCGTCATGTAGTAGCGCACAGGCATGAGCACCCTACAATGAGAACAAAAACACAGTTAGTAGAGCTCATCACAGGCGAGTCGTCCAGCACAACCTACCTCTTGAGCCCCAGCTTGCGCTCTTTTGCGACTGCCTTGATCGTGGCCGTGATCGCGTCCTAATGGGAACCCACAAAAGCGTCAGGAAGTCGTCATGCAAAACACCAGTCCGTGGTCGCGTACCGCGTTAAACTCTTCGTCGGAGAGCGCTTCCAGGCGCGAACGGATCGTGTCGATGAGCTCGGCTGTCATTCCACGTATACAAATTCTCAGATCATCCGAATATCCAGAACGACACCATCCAACGAGACTCACGCGTGTCATCCGAAATGAATTTGGCCTTCATCTCCAGCGCATCGGCGGAGTTGAAGTCTGGCGCCGCGAAGAATGGCACGCACAGCGGACCGAACTCGGGCAGCGCGCTCACTCGCTCCTTCATCAAGTCCATGGCGTTCCAGACGTAGCCCAAGCCAAAGTCCGCGAAAATGCGGTCGGCATCCAGACCGTTCACGCTGTCGATCGCCGTCACGATGAAAGGCAACACTTCGTCCACGACCGACTGCTGGTGCACTGGGTCGCTGGCGCGGTCGTCTTCAAACAGCGCGCGGATGTGGCGCGAGTTGATCCAGCGCAGACGCTCCACGTTCACGACCGAGCCGGCTTTGTTGATGTTGTCCAGCGAAAAGTGGTCGATCAGCTCCTGCATCGTGAAGATCTCTTGGTTGTTGCCAGCCGCGGGGTTCCACCCGAGCAGAGCCACAAAGTTCACGAGACCACTCGGAATGAAACCCTTGTCCTACACACGAGCCGATTGATTTGCTTAGCAATGTAGGGGTTAACCCGACCGGCAATTGTGATCACACCACGTACCCGGAAGTCTTCCACGGCGACGTCGCCCTGGCGCTTGGACAGCTTGGTACGATCTTCATTGAGGAGAAGACCCAAGTGGGCCCACTACGGTTCCATACATAAATCTGGTCAGACATCTCCCTTCAAAAGATCTTCAGTAGAAACTCTGTCCACTCACCTCTGGCGCCTTGAAGCCGAGCACCTTGTACAGAATGACGTGCTTGGGCGTGGACGGCAGCCACTCTTCGCCCCGGATCACGTGCGAGATCTTCATGGCGTGGTCGTCCACGACGTTCGCGAGGTGGTACGTCGGGTAGCCGTCGCTCTTCATGAGCACCTGGTCGTCGATGCCGCTGTGGTCGAACTGCACGTAGCCACGCAGCAGATCCTTCACAACAGTCTTACCCTCCGGTACCTTCAAGCGGATCGTGTGCGAGTCGCCACGCGCCACACGCGTTGCGATCTCTTCGTCACTCAGCGCGAGACACGCGCGGTCGTACATCGTCGCCTCGCCGTTCTTGGACTGCGCCTGGCGCAAGCTGGCCAACCGCTCCGACGAGCAGAAGCAGCGGTACGCGTGGCCACACTGCAGCGTGAACACAGCAGTAAGCATCCACTCTCTCCCATTGACGTGGTGATGATCAGGGGCCTACCTCAACGAGACGTTGCGCATGCTCCCGGTAGATCTCCAGACGCTGCGACTGGATGTACGGACCGTACGGACCGCCGCTGTTGGGGCCTAGCACGCCAACCCATTGAATCGTTAGCACCTTAAAATGCCGCGTCTCACAGTCAAAGCTGTTCACCTTCATCCTCCACGAGGCCGCACCAGCGCAGACTGTCCACGAGCGCCTCAATCGAGCCCGGCACTTGGCGCGTCTACACAGCAACACAGTCATTAGCATCCACCCACGTCACAGCGCACGGCCTTTAAAGCATGGAATACCTTATCTGTGTCTTCGATACGCAGTAGGAACTTGCCACCGGACGCCTTGGCGAAGAGGTAGTTGAACAGAGCGGTGCGCAGACCACCAAGATGCAAGTAGCCCGTGGGGCTCGGCGCGTAGCGCACGCGGACTTCCCGTGGCTCAGCATTGCCGTCCTGGCCGTGGGAGCTGCTGCACGAGCGGCTACCTTGGTTGTACGCAAGCACACGCTGCACACGCGTGGCGATGGCCGTCGCGCGCGCGCCGCGGCGCTGGAGCAGCATGGTGAGCAGCGCCATTATTGTGCGGATACCGATTGAGCTGTTCGCCAAACCGATCTCCACAGATTTTCCAGGTAATTTCAACCAATCAAATGCATTTATGAGAATATTTAGAACCAATCGAAGGACGACTCTGGACCTGAAGCAACATGGCTGCTTGTTGTCATGGATCATCTCGCGACGGTGGCGTTGTAGAACGACCAGACCTCCATCCGTAGCCGACTGTCTTCGTCCTCACTCTCTATGAGCAGCTTGAGTGCTTCGCGGTAGTACGCGTAGACGGCTTGATTGCGAGGCAGCTCGAGATCATTGGACGCTGCGATCTCCACGGCACTCAGGACCTGGAAGATGGTCAGCGGACTGTTAACGTCCTGGGCGACAATTCGATCGAGCGCTGGGAAGAGAGCGGCGATGACAGCTTGCTCACGAATGACCATGATCTTCGAGTCGATATTCACGAGCTTCCGCGCTAAGCAGCCATAGTCGTTGGTCGGGCCGTTGCAGTCTTCGCCCGTGTAGCCCGTGACCTGGAGGTACGACGCGTACTCGGATGGGTCAGGAAACAGCCCGTCGTCTGCGCGGATCACACGCGCCAGCACACCCAATGCGCGAAGCTGGTCAGTTTTCGAGACAAAAGGCACCGAGAAAGTCATCTCTCCGGCCTTGCGGTGGGCGTGGGTCACCTTCACGCCGCCTAGGAAAGGCTGCACAATGTCGACGGTGAGTTTGATCTGATGGAGGAGCGCGCGCTCGTATCGCCACAGGTTTGACCACGGAGCGTCGTCGCCAAGCTTGGAGGCCAGCGACGCGTTGCGCAATACCTTGACCAGCTCCAGCCTGTCGTTTGCGTAGTCGATCGGATCAGAGGACAGATCGAACCGCTGGGCGTACGGACTCGCCAACATGTCCGCGTCTTCGTCCGTGAGAAACAGCGGCGCGGCTTGCGCGATTTTGGACAGCTTCTTGCTTGGATACGTGGGTACTTCGTCGTCGACAATCGAGTACCCGTACGCGATGGCAGCTTTGTCATAATCACCGATCACGGACTGGTAAAAATCGTGGTTCTTTGCAGCAGTGGCCGAGAGATCCGAGAAGGCATTCAATGGAAGGTAGTCCATGATCGAGCCGCTGATTCCATGGGCTGATGTGAACTTCTTGTCGGCAAGATTTGCGCGAGAAATCTGCGCGGAGCCGCCAAAATTGTGGCGAAGACCAAGTGTATGGCCGACTTCATGCATCACAACATCCGCAAAGTGGTCGGCGATGACCGAATCGGGCACGACGCTCATCTTTGTCCCCAGCAGCATCGCCAACATGGTCCGATCGAGCTTGTGCTGCGGGTTTCTTCCGATGCCGCACTGGTGCGGCTGGTTGCCCATGGATCGGGAGCTATTCATTGCTGTTTGGGCACTCGAAGACGAGGGAGGAGAGTCCACGGGCGAGCGAATGGCGAAATCGGTCACGACTTCGTTGAAGAAGCCGTACTCGAACGTGATATCGCTGTGCAAGATCTCTCCAGAGCGAGGATCGAACACCGCCGGGCCGATAGCGTACGTGGAGTCCGAGATCATGACGGAGATACTGTTGTAGCGCAAATCACCGATGCGATAGTCGTCAGGCCAGTCCGCGTCCCTAGGCTGGATCGCTTTGATCGCTTGTTTGAAGCCGATAGCTTCAAACGCTGGAGCCCATCCTTCCACTCCCTTGATGAACGCATCGCGCCAACGCTCTGGGACGGATGGATCAATGTGGTACACGATTGGGTTCTTTGTCTTGCCGCTTTCTGGGTCCACCTCCAGACGCCGACGATTGATGATGGTGACGTGCTTGTCCATGAACTGAAACCCCTCGGCCGTCGCGTTCACTGGGTCGTTGTTATCGACACCGTACTGCACGTAGCGTTGCATGAAGTAGCCGATACGATCATCCGCGATTCGCTGCTTCATTTGCGTGGTTGGAAGAAGCCCAATCGCGTAGTTGGCACGCAAAATGCCGTCATCCAGCTCGTATTCGACTTGGATATTGGAGTTTCGAGGGTAGAACGATGAACCGCCTGGCACTAACGTGTAGTAAGGGGTCATCAATGGGAGCGAAACGAAGAAGCCGTGCGCGAGGAACGGCTCTGTCCCGAAGTAGTACGCATCATCCGTCTCGGAGTAAATCGTCACGCGAGTCATGTAACCTGGCCACTGGCTGTCGTCAAACGCCTCCTTGAGCTCGTCGGTCTCGTCTTCCAGTCGAGCCAAATGATTCTCGAGCACGAGAAGCAGATAGCGGTTGTCCGGGGTCTTCTCGAAGTGGAACACGTAGTAGCTAGTGCTGAGCAATACGCTGCCACGCTCCATGCCTGAGTGCGGTGGTGCAGAATGCTTGACGACCGTCGGGTACACCATGAATGATTCGTTCCAGGTGGCCTTGTCCAATACAAATACAGCACTGCCATCGGCCTCGACTGAGAGCTTGAGAAAAGACGGTAGGTCTTCAGCCTGTGGAGTGACAACAATCGTTGCGCCTGGATTGCCTGGAGTACCTGGAGTACTCGTCT
Source organism: Pythium brachiatum (assembly GCA_023337615.1). Lineage (NCBI taxonomy): Eukaryota > Oomycota > Peronosporomycetes > Pythiales > Pythiaceae > Pythium > Pythium brachiatum. The sequence goes on along the minus strand of JAADXI010000052.1, from coordinate 911 downwards.
TGGTGTCCGTTGGTACATTGCGATTGGATTTGGAGTACACCACGATGCCCACCGTGACTGCAAAAATGCAGAGCACCGTGACGACTGCAGTCACCAATTTTACTCGTTTGCTTGTTCGTATCGTCGACAGCGATGTACGCACTTGAGATGACTGGCCATTCGCTTGCGGGTCTTGCACCGAGTTGCCATCCGCATCGCTTGCGTCAATCACATCGACTTCATCTCCATCGTCTTCGTGAAGCTGTTCGTGTGGCACGTTCCCAACATCGATCACGTGGGCCATTTCCACTCACGAGCTCCGACCGTCTCCAAGCACAACGCCGACTGAGGAACCGCAATGCATCTGCAACAGCAGCTTCACACACACAGCGCTGGGTGGTTTCCCACGTATTTTCCGATCCAAATTGAACCGGCGCGGCGGTTGGAGGCAATGAAACGCACCATATCGCTGGTATCTTGTCACGGTTGCACGTTAGTGGATATTCGCACAGGTGAAACTGGTGGTCGGTAGTCCATTCACAACTCGCGGGAGTGTGTGGAAGCTGAGAAGCCTTGGATCACGCTTGTTTGAAATCGCTGGAGGTGCTCAAGAGCTTCATCCCGAGGATCGTTGCCAAGGTCCACGCCTTTCAGCTCGAGCAGAAACGCTTTCCTCTCCTCGTTTAGATACTTGGCAAGCTTCGCTTTCTGGCCTTTGTCGGCGTTGTTGATTGCCAGCTCGCTTTCGCCTCGAAGAACCGATGAGATCCATCGCCGCAACGCCAGATCGACGTTGTGCGACACACTCGCCGCCGTCAGTTTCTTGTCTGTAGCCTAAGTCACAGGCAGGATACGTCAACATGCGATGCAATGGATAGGGGGGGGGGGGGGGGGGGGGGGGGGGGGGGGGGGGGGGGGGGGGGGGGGGGGGG